>KN483678.1:121891-169154 GCA_000787095.1 Periophthalmodon schlosseri | reverse complement strand
TCAGCAGCGGAAAATCTGAAATCTGGAATGAGATCATTACAATAAAGCCATCATCTCATTTTGTTGCTTCCACTTCATAGATGTTTGTATGCTTTTAATTATAGACCATGGGAAACTTCTGCATCCTTAGACATCATAGTTTTAATACACATACTTCCTATAGTAAAACTTAATTAATTACAATTACTGTGCGTACAGTTAAATTAAAGGTCCTGTGCATGATTATTTTCCTGCGTGATTGAGCAAAATGCGTCTTGCCCCAGTACAGATATATAGTATAAGCAGCTCTTGAAGTCAAACCAAGTCCGCTGCATCTAATTAGAAAGCATTTTATTGTCCAATAAACAGGAAGCGCGGGTTAGCATGCTAGTTTTTGTTAGCTTTACTGTCATGGCAAAACTCCACCCTGGTCTCTGAAAGTTGGGAGAAGTGCTTATAAACTCATTGCGGTGAATAATTAGAAAATAGAAAGTTAAAACCCTACACTGGAACATTCCCCATAGAGACGGATACGTTTCATGCCATTCTGTGAAATATTACAGCCAAAGGAGCAACATTTCAGGTCTGTGGAAATGCAAGCCTGCTCACAGTAAGGACAGACGTTTTTCTAAGCTGTTTCTGTGCAATAAAAAAAATCCAAAATGAGAAAAAAAAAAGGAAAACAAAATTACACGGTAGAGCTTTAAATGCAGAATGCCAATCCTAAAAACTTAATAAACTTTCCTCAATAAACTTTCTTAGTGTAGGCAATTTGAGCACTTGCATGATCAGTAGATGACTGATGAAGGCGTGTGGACTTTAAAAACACAAAGGAGCTTCACAAAAACAGGTCAAATCAACCACCACTCATTTTATCCTTTCCTTCCAATTCTAACATCATTTTCAAACGTCCATCCAGCCCAGTAAGCAGACTTCCAGATGTGTTGCCATGTTCCGATTAGCTCACCTTTGGGCCGCACAGATCAAAGACGCAACCCTTTTAAAACAATGACTGGATGGCTTTGCTGACCACTTTAAAGATTTCTCGTCTTCCTGCCAAGTCTCGTACACACAGTGATTCAGGATAAAACAAGTTCAACTACAAAGCTCCACATAACCCCCTTTGAAAACCCACACAGCTGTTGACAAGTGCGTCTTTGAGATGACGAATAAAAGAAGCCGGGAGAGCCGACAATTAGATACACTGTAAACATGGAGCCATTAGTGCACGGGAAAATGTAAACAAACCGCTGGGCAAAAGCTAGTGTTTGACAACTACCCACTGGGGTGAAGACAGGGGACTAATTATTCAAGCTAATGTGGGGGAATGATGGGATAAAAGTGTAACTAAAGTAACTAAGTTTGAGCTGGCGGTGAAAGACAAGTTGAGTCCACTTTAATGAGGCAGCATGTCACAACAAATACTAACTTTATGTGTAGTTCAGTGTTGAAAGATCCGTTTTTTTGACACAGGTGAAGTGACAAAAGCGTTTCCATGAACTCCCGTTAGGCCTGTCACGATAACAAATTTGGAAGTGTGATATATCGGTGAAGAAAATAAAGACGATAAACGATAATATTCAAAGCCATTATGCCACTGACATGATCACCCTAAAGCAGGATTTCCCCAAAAAAACAGTTCTATATGTGCGGTATTTTTAATGAACATGAGCTGCAACATATCAATGAAACACTCCGTGAGTCATAGAAGTTATTTATTCAACTCTTTACTTCTCAAATCTTCAGAAAAGTACAAAATAGAAGAAGTTCCCCACTAGTACAAAGAAAAAGTAACCATGATAAATATTGACTGAATGTCTTGTTCCATCTGTCATGCATTGAACGATAAGCCGATATTGTAATTATTGTGACAGGCCTAACTTCCGTGCAGGTGTAGTCTTGTGTGCGCGGTTTGGGTCAGATACTTAGAGATACGTAATCATTTTGAGAGCCTATGCCACACCCCCTTTTTATCGATCAGCGGGACATGACTTTAGTCGACCTGTCACGATAAGATTTGAGCTGTAGAGAGTAGAATAAAAAACTTCTATGGCTAATTATCAGTTCATTCTGGTGTTTATTTGTTGCAGCTCAGGCCTTTTAATGATACAGTACATCTAAAAATAGGTTTACTGGGATTATCTCGCTTTGTGACAGTGGCATAAAGTAATCTGAATATTATCGTTTAGCGCAATATTTATCTGTAGCAGTATATCGTGCTTCTACTGTAGGGGCATAAGCGAATAAGTGCAGGTGGGAAATTTGGCAATGGGAGGTAGGTTCCTGGACAACGCACAGTTTGTTAATGCCTAGCGCTGCAATGTTGTTATATGAGAGGTTTATGTTTGCTATGAATTTCATTGTTATTAGTTACCCCAAGTTGGAGCTAGCACTTACAGGATACAAATTAGAGCTGAACGAATATTTTTCTGACATATATTGTGAATTTATTTGCAATATATGTTTAAAAAGTAAGATTCTATTCAGAGTGCTACGATCAAACCACCCCGTCCAATCTCCGCCGCAGCAGCAAAACATTCAGCCTCCTCAACCTCTCCATCTTTGTCCCTTCACCACCCGTAGTGTCTAAGGCCCTGGATCATATTCAATAACAAAACCATCATTCTCTCACTTAATCACATCAATGACATCTCTTCCTGCTGCGTTTAACCATTTGTCAAAGTTTATCCATTCTAAACTACTCATGGCACCTCGCTCATCTGTCCACGTCTGTTTAAGTCTCTTCTGGTTTAAATACAATTACAGCTTTTATTTAATTTAGCTGAACTATGGCTTCCTGGCACAACCCTGTCCATTTAGCCAGCCTTCCACTTCCATAAACATTGGCTTTACTTACAACTAATTTATCCCACTGCCACAATAACCAAAAAGATGGATTATCCCCGCAAAATATTCTAAATGTGCAATATAGTTAAAAAATAAACAGCAGAATGAAACACTTCTAGTTAGGATACATCTAGAGTGACCTATAAAAGCTATTTATTCAACTCTTTTCAGTTCAATCTAATCGTAGTACAGAAAAATAACACAAAGTTCTAAAGAGTACAAAGAAAAAACAGTGCCCAACCAAAAATGATTGTTCCCTCTCTTATTTATAGAATGATAACTTGATATAGTAATTATCGTGACAGGCCTAGCATTATTGATAAGTTCAAATAAATAACTGCATTGAAATGAAATTTACCAAAGTCACTACACACACTCTCCAACTTTGTGCTTCCAACTCTCCAACCAATCTGGCATACCAGAATATACAAAACAATGGCTCTCTTTTTTCCTGTCTGCAAAGAGATTTGACCTCGCTGGGAGAACAAGCAATCTCACAAAACAAACCCGAGAGCAGGTTTATCTCTCAGTGATAAAATTCTCATTAACAGCAGTACCTGGTGATTTCTTGCTGGAGCGTAGGGGCATCATGTAGGACTGTCTTGGTAACAGAGGAGAGGAGGGGAGGGACATCGAGCCTCCGCTAAGGCCCAGTCTGAAGATGTCGTCTGGGTGAGCGCTGGCAGGGCCCAGGGGGTGGAGGCCCTCAGGTGAACATTTTCTGTTGAGGTCACCTGGAACATAACACCACTTTAGGTTTGGTACAAGTTGTAGAATTTGATTGCGGAGAATAAATAAAAAACTCCTGCATTAAAATAAATGCAAGTTGCAAGTTTAAAGCCATCTGTAGAATGTTGTAGCCACAGCAACACAACATCTCCATGAAGTAGATGGCGTAGCACCATTAAATGCAAATTCTATCAGGGAGTTTAAAATGTTATATGACTTGAACACAACTTATTCAATGATACTGTACTTGTAACATTATTGACCCTTGTTTACTCTAGGACAGTTATGTAACACAGGCATGTACCGCAACTTGTACCCAAATCAGCTTATACGCCCAAGCCAATGTGGGATTTTCACAGTCCGTCTCATGTCGGAACAATACTGTACAATGTTCGAGTATTAGACAAGTGCATACAGACACTGATATTTGCCTTTGTCAGCATGAAATCGACACCATAGCCTCTGGGACATTAGACTTGCTGGAGTTGAATCAAGAGGAAGAATTAGTTTTCTAATGTTAAAAACATAAAAATCTCAGTTATTTAAAAGTAGTGGATACATTTGGATCTTTAATACCCTATTTTATATACACTAAAAAGGCGGATCCACCATGCACAATTGCTCAAAAAGATGTTATGGCTTTGCCTGAAATGTATGTATGGAAAAAAATGTTACTCCATAGAGACAAGCAATTGACACCACCAGCACTGAGGCCCATGCGGTCCGGTGTGTGTGTGTGTGTGTGTGTGTGTCTGTCTGTGTGTGTGTCTGTGTGTGTGTGTGTATAGGAGGACACACCACCCATAGTATCAGCGGAAAGGACAGGGCGCAACAGTCTGGCCCTTTCATTAACAGCATATACTGAGATATCAAAGAGTCCAGGAACAGTTAGGAGCCCATGAAGATGTTCTACAACACACAAGCTTTAAGTCACTTTTTATTTTTACTTATTTACTTTTTTGACAATCCGCCTCTTAATGACGGAGCTTTTAAACAGCAGTGGAAATAATACACCTGTAATCAATAGTGCGAGTTTCCACAGCGAAACGCAAGACTTGTCTTTCAACATTTCTGTTTAATTCTTATAAAAGCTACAGAAAACATGCGCAAAACATGTGTCTTTGCAGTAGTTTTAGGCTCTAGTGTCTGAGAGTCACAGTCCAGTGGCTGTGCTGGAAAGCAGGGGGGGTAAAGGGGAGCAGCAGAGGACTAGGGATCCACTAGATTTTTATGTGAGCAGAGGCACGACATCTATGCTATAATGTTGTTTCCTCATCAAAACATACCAGGAGTTTTGTTTTGTTTCATTCACACAAATCCTGCATATTTAGGCGGAGTTCTTCTCTCAAACTGAAACCACTTTGTTCCACATTGTGATGTCATGTGGCAATACAGGAACTGCTCCAATGTGTTTTTAAACTCTATACACCTTCACTACAATCATTTGGATGATTTCAGCCCTGAAATTGTCACTCTCTACTGAACAAAAGGTAAAGGTTAGCTGTTAACCTAAAAAGTACTGCTTCATGACATCACACTGTGAAACAGGCCATTTTGAGCTTTGGAGATGTATAATAATAAAGAGTTACTCAAACATGTGTGAATGAAACAAAACACAACTCCAGGTATGTTTTTGATGAGGTAACAGCATTATAACATGTCTTAAATCTCACAAAAGTCAATCTTGTGTAATATAAGACCTAAGCTAATTTGTATTCATATTCTGGAAAAGCTAATTTTATACCTTGTCAAGTCATGTTGGAAAGATATGTGAATCCAAGCCAAAATACGATTTTATCAAACTAATCAAATCAGACATGCCAAAATAGAACTATGGGAAAACAGGACTATTGACAAACATAGTGGCTTGTAATATGTGTTTAAACTCAGGGTCATAGACTGGTGAGGAATTCTCATGCCACAGAGCAACATGGGAAGGACATCAAGTTTGTGTGGCAAATAGAACCGTGTCATTGACCAGTGAGCAAAGATAAACAGTCACTCATTAGAAACTGGCACTATATGTTTTAGCACTGGATTATATACAATTACAAATATATAATAAAAAAGTAAAATAATACACTATTGCATTCTGTATTTCCCTTCTGTCTTAAAAACATGAAAAACAGAACCTAGTTAAAGGTTACAGAGGTCCAGAGTTACCTTATTCGTTCTGAGCATCCTAATTATTCACCACAATGAGTTTATAACTGCTTTTCACAACTGTCAGAGACCAGAGCGGAGTTTTGCCGTCACAGTAATGCTAACAACAACTAGCATCCTAAAGCACACTTGCAGATAGTACACAGCAGACTTATTTTGACCTCAAGAGCTGCTTATACAATATATCTGTACTGGGCCAAGACACATTTTTCTCAAATACGTGGGAAAAAAAGCCTTTGAATTACAAAATGTACAAAATGTTATTGGATACTACCTTTATTCTGTATAAAACCTCCAGACATGTAACTCTATAGCAATCTGGGCCAAAGCTGCTAAACTGGTCTCTCATTGTAACACAAAACTTGAAAAAAAATTGGTAGATTTCTCTTATCTTGTAACTGTACACTAATGTCTTTATCTGCAAATATGCACTCGCCTCACAGTCTGCAAAGGCAACATAAATCACTACTTACACTTACTTGAGTTACTTTACCTGGCGGCCACACTGTAATAATATATGGTGTGAAATTAATGGTTAAAAGTGTCGCCAGAGGTTAGCAATTCTTCACTGCAAAAATACAGAATACATGAGGGAATACTGTAACAGATCTTTAAAGAAGTGAATCATGATAACTGTAATGTTCTTCCAATTTATTTTGCCACATGAGTAAATAAAAAAAGGCATTTACTTAGAAATTCTGCTGATTTACTGTTGCCATGTATTACTATGAACTTTTACTTTGCCTTCAATTTGCATATTTTGTCCAGGAAGAGGGGGAAAAAGCAATACGGAAAACCCACTGCAGACATGGAGTCGTCTAAGGGCAGCAAAAATGATCCCGTGGTATTCCACAAATTAAAATGCACGGATTAGCTAACTGAGGATAACATGTAATACCTTGCTAATAACATGTCAGACGTCACCAGCTAAAACGTAACTGCATATGTGGCTAACCGCGCTAACGGCTTTCAAGTTTTGGCTCCATTTATCAGAAGAGGGCATTTAGGAAAACAACAGGAGACTAGCGAGACATCATCTGCCGACAGTTAGTAAAAATCACTTGGCACAAGAGACCATTAGCGTCCTGGTTGAGTTTCTAAGGAAACTAGCTAAGTCGGGACAGTGCTAATCAAAAACAGAAAGTGGTTTTCTCCTTGTCTATACTGCGCTGCGGGGAGCACAAAGCTGAGAGTGTTTAAAGCGCTGCAAAATAAAGAAGAATGCCAGACACAGGAAGCCTTAAAGAGTGAACCGACACCTCACTATGGGTTTAGGCACTCGGGGTCAAAGGTCATTTAGTTAAGTGACGAGTGACATGAAACTTCACTGGTGTTCCTGGGGGCACACATGTTTGGGATACAGCGTGTTGTCAGTAGCAGTTCTATGTAGTATTAGTTTATCAGTTCATATTTCAGTCTTGTCTCAAATGTTAATGCTCCTGGAGTTGTTTACAATCTGCTGTCTGAACAGAATCTTACTTTTTTAAATATTCCAAATTGTAAATAGATTATCATTTCCAAAATCATGCAGCTCTAGTTTTATGTATGGACTTTTTAGCAATATCTTGGATTCACATAAACAGACACATGTCTCTAAGGCAACGCTCACCGACTCTATATTTGGGTATTGTTGAATACAGCCCTGGCAAAACCATTTAAAGGCAACATACCAGATTTGATGCAATATTGGATCGTCCTCGCTAGGTCATGTAAAGTCTGTTTTTTAAAAAGTTGTTAATGTTTTACTTTGAGAACATTTTGGCAAAAAAGTTATGATTTTGGACTTCTTGAAGTGAAATAAATAAATCAAATATAACTTCTTATGTAATGTTTTTCCATCCAATTATTTTATGCTAATCCAAGGGATTTTAAAAATTTTAAATTACCGGTAAACTACTTGAAATGTAGGCCTATACTTCCTAATCATATATACAAGCACTGATTATAAAAAAGGTGCTGGTGTTTTAAAAAACAGGAAAAACATTTTAAACTGTGGACAGATGTCTAGAGTTATTCCTCACTTTCCTAATGCATTCCTAGAATGCTAATTATTCACTGCAATGAGTTTCTAGGTCTTTTCACAACTTTCAGAGGCCATCACGGTAATGCTAACAACAACTAGCATGCTAACAGTACACCAGCATAGTTAATTCCAAAATTGCATAAAACCTTAACCCAAATCACTAATCATTACTTCTGTCTTTGTCTTATACTGGCCAAACATAAATAGAATTTGCAATATGGCACACGGCATACAAACAACATACTGATTTATACCGTTCATAAAACCTATCAAACTGGAAGCAACAGTATAAAAACATATATAATACGGGCAGCACTACCATAAATCTGCTAGCGCCTTCCCTCCTCCCGTCAGAGCAGGTCGCGGTTTACGCAAGTTGCCGCCATATTGCCTGGTAAAAAGATTACAGCAAAGTTGTAATTTTGGTAGATGGTTCTGAAAACATGGAGTGCCACATAAAAGTCAGTAGGTCTGAGCTCTGGTGAGTGCATTGCTATGTGACCCTTACTGTACAACGCTAGGAGGACTGCAGCTTGCCATGGCTATTTCAGTGCCCAAATCCTGACCAGGACTAGGCCAAGGTCTGCAATTTGGCTGCCTACTGTGGTCAAGGAAATCAACCCTTTTTAATTATACACCGCTAGGCCTGGATGATGTAAAAATGATTGCAGTGTGGAGTGTATGATCTCTTCTCCCCATCAAAAGTAAATGTCCATAGTTGGAAAGGACAAGCCCGGCCCAGAAAACCAGGCAATAGTATTTAAGGACACTGGTGTAGAAAAGTAAACATCTTCGCATACATTGATTATTTGAGCAGGTCAATCTTAGTTAGCCATATATCATAATTATGGATACTTTTTTAACGTCTGGTCGGCCACACCTAGCATGGCTACTTCCTCTTCACTTAGCTTAGCTCCCATTAAGTATGTAAATAAATGATGATAATGAATTTCATGTAAAATGTTTTGAAATGTGGGAGCTATTGCAGAAGAAATAAATAGCAATGAAACCAAACTTTATTGTAGACCCAGTGGACTCATAAAAGCGGGCCAGATGACCACAAAGTTTATTGTTGTAAGTAAAGTGCTTTTGGTTAAAATGACATGACAAGAATGTTATGATAGCTCATACCAAAAGGCAATATTCCTTGGAGAACTAAATGTTTCATAATGTGATTTCTCATTACTGTCACTTCTCAAAAATATAGTTAGTAACTGAGAATGTTTTTGTCTTTTATTTTTTTATGAGCAAATATAAAAACTTCCCAGATACATTTATTACTAGCCTATATAGCAGCACTAGTGGCTTTTGCAATGGTAAGCTAACCTTGCAAGCCACATGAAAAGCAAGTTAACACTCAGTTGGCACTGGTACCTATGGGTAGTGATAACTCAAACAACGCACCACAGTTGAGTTAATCTGTTTAAGCTTAAGAAAGTAAGCATTCATCAAATTTGATTGACAATTGTCTATTTACATAGACTGCTAGAGCTAACACTGTTTATTCAATACCATAGGAACGCCTTGGCAACTATCCTACTAGGCCAACTGGTGCATCCAGTATCCAGGGAGCAAAGACTGCCAATTTTTTCATTACACTATTCAAACTTTACTAAGTTAGCTAATGTTGAGGGCAAAGGTGCTAGCCGAGCATAGATCCATTTCTATTGACTTCTACTGTGCAGTACTTTGTCGGAGGCTTGTTGGAATTTCCTCCAGTCAATCATTCAACTTTAGACTGACCCAAAAACACTCCATTAGCTTCTCACTGGCTCATTTCACGGGGCATGGACAAATGAAGCCAGGCCATAATTAATTCAGATTCTTTCAGCAGACAGACAAAGCACGATGACCATAGGACAATCCACCCGATGGGGGGAATTCTGCCGCTAGACTGATTGCTAATGCAGAAACCCTGTGTACTTCCTATACCGGGGTGATGGGTGGACAAAAGCTGTCAGCGAGGACCTATGGAGAGGCAGACAGACACCCAAAAATATACAGTGGGGGTGAAGTTCAAAAAGGTTTATGAACAAAGTCTATGATCATAAAAATCTGATGTTGAAAGGTGTTGTAATGCCTGGGTCGGAAGTAGCACTTAGCCCAAAATAACGGACCAGTGTCATGAATGAAGATGCTAATTTGGGGTTGGTTTACAGCAGCTGTCGCCATGGAAACCGAGAAAATATATACAGCGCAAGAAAGGAAAATGAGCGCACAAAGACCGATGCAACTTTCTCATTAACTAACCTCAGTGACTCAGATCTTTTTGGAACAACAAGCCACAAGTATAATCCCGACTGTAAAACAATTAGACGTATAGGCCTGCTGCATACTGTAAACTACGTCATGTCTTGAATGGTGAGTGCAATACATTGTAAATGAAAGGCAATTTATTAAATCAGATAATTCCAATTGTCTTCTCACTTTATGTAAGAATAAAATTTATTTTGTCCTTGATTTTTGAGAAACTAGTCAGTGAGTCAGTCAAGTTTTTTGTATCTGCAACTAAAAGCTCCCAAAGAACACCAAAATTCTGCATGAAGTTGTAGAAATTATAAAATTCCATTGACTACTGAAATACGAATTTCATTTTGAAAAGTTAGAATATATTTTAAGTTTTTAAACATTAAAATTCTTTTCAATAAAAAAGTCCCGTTGGTGAAATAATATATAAATAAATTTCTGGTTGATAAAAACTTCATGAATTAAACTAAAATGAAAACTACATCAAAAAGTTTTACTTCGTACATTCTTAGCCTTCAAACTTTTAGTCATAATCTTGTAGAAAAATCTTAGCAGGAAGTTGATATCTTTTAGCCGTGCAATGAACAAGTTCTGCTCCACGGACATTTACCTGTCTACACAAATGTCTTCACCCATTTCAAAGGCTCACTCATCTATGTTGGTGGTCCCGCCAGAGTAGGGCACAACTCCAGTGAAATTCATATGCCTGAAAACTTGAACAAATTAGCGTCTTAAATGCAAAGTAAAGACGCTCAAGGCTATCTGACGAGCCTGTGAACGCATTGGCCCTTAAAGACTGAGGCTCTTCTGTCTGTCTGAGGGTCTGCCGTGCCCCTGTGCAGTGGCCTGGGCTGTGGAATGCCTTCACCATAGGCCCCAGGGGAAGAACACACTGACAGGGAGGGGAGATTTCATACTGGGGTAAGGGGAGATGGGGCGGGGGGAAGCTCTGGGCACAGTCACCAAGACTGTTCCCACTGCTCTTTATGGATTGCCAGCCGAAATTGGGTATGGGAAACAAATCACGACCCAGACAGCTTACTGTACTTACCATGCTTTATTTTTAAAAATCCTGACAAGTGAGGAAAGTGAATGCTGCTAAAGCTGCAATGTGTGTGTTCATGCCATCCATCTCTTTTTTTCTTTGCAGTCTGTTACGGCTGGGTAGGATTTTGAAAAATAGCAGGAAAAAGTGTTATGGAGGAGATTAATATGGATTTGGGAGGGGAAATAATGATACACAAAACATAAATTTGGAGTTGTTAAATTGTCTGAACTTCTGTCATGAAAAAAAGGCTTACATTGTTGAAAATACATTAGCAACACTGAGGTGATAAATCAATGCAGTGTTTAACTAACTTACAATACAAACATTACAAAATTATAACTGCAACTGGCAAAATCTTTAATTCAAAAGTCAAGACAAGAACTTTTCCAATAGTCTGCCAAATTATCGTTAGTATCCATTTTAGAGCCATAAGCCTAGCTAGAGTTATGAGGAGACACGATATTGATGCTTGCATAGTATGGAATTAAATTTACTCGTCACCATGGAGACGCCACAACGCCAAATTACACATTCAAATCTTTGGATTGGCGCCCTTGCTCGCAGTAATAATACACAATACCACAATAACATCTCCATATCTCCTACATCTCTTACATAGTGCCCCTTTAATTTAGGACATCCAAGCTACACAGAATTAAAGGGTAAGTTTTATCCTTTTACCCTGTACCTGGAATTAATTAGACCATGTCCACTGCTGACACCGCTGGAATGATTCATACCTCTTATGTGTGAGGTTCCATCAAAAATGTCTGTCTTTAGTCCTATTCACCGCTACATTTTATGAACGCCGTGCACGCTGTTCTTTCTCACAAAGCAAAAAATACCTTACTTTGTTCCAATCACCACTTTCTCTTTCAATAACGCTAATCATAATTACAGGTGTTCCATGGTCAAATGCAGGTTTTGTCTCTCCTCACCTGCCTCAAGTGTTTTTGAGATTCTGATTTCTTTCAAGTGGCCTAAGGCAGTGCGGACCAGGATAATCAAGCTGGCTGAGGCTATAAAATGTCCCAAATGCACTGAACATGAGGTTAATTACAACAATGCCCTCTACAAGTCCCACAGACAGCTGGTACGGAGCGGAGTGATGGATGATTGAGCACACATGTCTGTACTATGATCAATCATTTTAACTGCGCTAAAGGAGCTCTGGTGGGCAACATGTGAAGTCCCTAATGGAAAGTGAATGGGGGATGTCTATTACAAATTCCTGTTCAATATCTAGGTCAACCAAGCCCACGTTGTTATTGAAAAATACTTGATTATATTTAAGGAACTACAATTCCCTATATATCCGTTTCCTTACTTTTAGGTGTCATCACTCAAAATCAGATCCCAAGTCTGGATAAATGGCTTGGGTGGCAGCACAAATTGTGAATGCCACATGTAGAAATTCTAATATTTCTTGAACAAAAATTAACAGAGGACCAAGATATCACAAAGACATACTCGGAATATTTTGGATTTCTGTGGTCGGCAAATTACCTTCCACTAACCCAGCCAACCAATCATAATTCCTTACCAAAAACTGGAAAACAAAAACTAAAAAGTTATCAAAGACACTGCATACTCGTATTATTTCGTTATCGACATAGACCACGCATGTTACGTCAATATTGTGCACTTATCTTTGACTTTAACCCAATTTCTGAACTAGGTTGATGATTAATCCATGTCCCACCAGATAGCTGGACCGCGGAGTCCCAGGTTGCCATGGAGATGTGGCCTGACAACAGATCTGGATGGCCATTAGCACAGATCATTAGGCAGAGCTTCTTGTGGGGCCAGGTGAGGTCATGAGAACATGCGCTAGTGCCTGGACCACGGCCTGTTCAGGGATGGTAAATGCACCAGGAAGTAGCACAAAGGCCGTCTGTCCAATCAGAGCCAGCTCACTAATCCCATAAGCAAACATGGCTAAACATGCAGCTCTATAGCTAGCTACCATCTTTGCGCAATCTTGAACATTTAGGAAGCTTGGGAACATGAATCAACTAGCCTACCTAAAAATAGCTGTCAGTACAAACCTAATTAGCATTGACTGCATTTTTCTAGCAAATAGGCTATAGTACTTGCCTGGGATACACACAGAATACACACTTCTTCAATACTTTACGAAGATGTGAGTATGATCACTGGCGAATCTCTCTGTTTTCAGATGGGAGTGATTAACAGGTGGATTAACGAATCAGGGACAGGCACGATCCATCCGGAGACAATAAAGAAAAAACACTGATTTTTGGAGAATGAGCAAATGAATGAATCAATGAGCGAAGAACTAAATCTGGATTCGCCAGCCAACTATAGTGCTCCAGACCAAATGTTGAAACTGCATCACCAGGTTGCTGGGAGTATAAAAATGGCGCCTGCTTGCACTGAGCTGTGTAAACATTCATTGACCGGTTGGTTTACACGGCTTGTCAATGGCCGGATAATATAGAGCGTGTGTCAAACATTGTTCTGGCCAATAAAAATATGAAAAAGTTTAGTAGGAAAAAACTGATAAACTTTATATTTACAATGCAGTCTTAAGTAAACCTCTGAATTGATTGTATTAGTGTGTCACAATACTCAAATTTCAAACTTGAATTTCCATACTAAAGAATACTTGATACCGATTTCGATACCACAATGTTAAAAAAGAACAATTTGATAGTACTTCCTTTATGATACTATGTGGTCTAATTTGCCTGTTTATGCAATTTTTTTTGCTCAAATGAGTATCTAGTTTTGGTAGTGATTAGTATTTGATTTCTGATACTTTTGACAGTCCTACTTTGTATAATATAAGCGATTAAGCTATAATAAAAGCAAGAAAGGTCGCTATGCAGGGTGTGGCCCAACTAAAGTCTTGTCTTTTGTTGTATTTAAGTAAGCCAAGATAAATAATGATCCCCAAAAGCCAGCGTTTTAAATTAAATGGATGTAAATATGAAGAGGGGAGCTTGCTATACAAATTGCTCCTCTTTCGGAAAAGCGCTCACCCTTGTTCCTTTGAGGCCGCGCACAAAGGAACTGAGGTCATTAGTTCAACCTGTCTCCGACCGCTCAAACCGCGATAGAAGACACTCATCTGCGGGCACAATAACAAAAAGAGAGGTCTGAACAAAACTAGTTCAAGAAAGGCTAAGCAGTGGTCCTACACGCCTAGCACTGAATACACTCTCTGCTGACAGCTCAAAGTAAAGCCGTGCGTTGACAACAAAACTTTTTGCAAGATCACGGTTACAAGAGGACAAGCTGCACTTTTCATTCCAAAGAGCTGTGCCCAAATTGGAATTGCAATCTCGGTGCGGTGACGTTACTCGCAGAAAAACAAAAACAAAAATTCGGAGAAGAAGAATGCGACCATCCAAGCAGGTCATGCTGTAATTAGAAAAGTCTGTGGCCTGCTGACTTGTGCCGCCATGACACTGTCTATCACCCCTCCGTAGACGCACGGAGAAGGGGGAGCCATGTTAAGTGATAAAGTTCTTTTTCCATGCCTTTGAAGCAACAGGGGAATCAGTTGGCAGCTCAAGGGATGATGGGTAAAAGGAGGAGGTGGTGGGGAGGGGGGGGTGGAGAGTGACATCACTTCTAGCGCTGATGCAGTTAAGCCCCTGTGCTATTTGTTTAGCTTCTTGTCTTTTGTTACTCAGCGGAGGTTAGCGTGGTTGCCATAGAAATACAAACACGAATTACCAAGCACCTACAGATTGTAAGGCATCTAAAAAATGCTCCTCTTTTGAAGTTGCTGCTTTAAGCCAGGGCTGTGATGCTACTGCTGATACTGAAATCCATTTTGGGCGTGTTATGGTTACAGTTATTTTGAACAGTAAGCCAACTTGCAAATATAAAAGGCATAGGTATTGTGTCAGATGCCCTTCCTCCCTTTATTTGGGCCAGGTTTGTTGAGTAACCCATGTGACACTCACGTAAGGCGTCTAACCTACTACAGTAATATTATTACCTAGAAAGTTCCACAGGCAAGGAGATGACACCACCAGGTCGATCTACAGGTTTGATCTGTGGGGATGTGAGCTGGTTTGTATTTATTTATTTTTTACAAAACAAAACAGCTCATACATTTACTTGTAAGTCTGAAGTTGAATATATGCAAGATAGATGTTCATGGTTAGGTGTGATACTTCTGTCAACTCTGGTGTTCCCCAACTCAAAACATGCACAATCCTATTACCGTATTTTCCGAAGTATAAGTCACACCGGAGTATAAGTCACACCAGCCAAAAAATGCATAATAATGAAGAAAACAACATATATTTCACATATAAAGCTCATCTGAGTGTAAGTCCCACTATGAAAAAAAGTGTAACTTATAGTCCGGAAAATACGGTAGTTAGGTTTGCTTCACACATACAGGACACCTTGCATGGCTGAATGTCGCTCCTCACTCTTTACTTCATTTCATGCAACACAATGAGCCAAAATATGATGGAAACTGTTCACCAGAGTAACTTATTCTTTGCTAAATGTGACTGTTCTCTTCGTTGCTACTAGCTAATCCCATCTGGTCTCCTTGAGCACATTATAAGCTTTGTGGAAACTGTATTTGCTTTTTCATGATGGTGAGTCAGTGACATGTGAAGTACTGTAATAACACAATTACTTCACTTTTTCATTAAACCTGCTTACGAGGTAACTCTTTTCAGCCCTGCGTTAAGGGCCAACTTACCCATGTCTGGCATTTGGTGCTAAACTCTATGTAAACAGAAAAATGTCAGGCGGACTGCCTCAGCCCATTGCTTTTGCCCAAGAGCCCTTATTTAGTGTTTCAGGAGAGGCTGGGAGTGCCCGCAGTGGATCCACCTGAGGCATGAGTATGTGTGTTTGTGTGTTAATATGCGAGAGAGCCAAAGATGTGGTTTGAGCTACGCCCTGCTAATCGCTGCCTGCTGCCGGGTACACCGTGCTTTGATAGCTGCGCAGGTCTCAGTCTCAATGGTCCCCTTTATCCACAAGGTACATTCTTTCAGTGCTCCATTTGAAAACCCAGGGCAAGTGTCTGGACATGAAAACCCCAGATAAATACTGAGTTGGCAGAAAACAGAATACATGCAGTAAGCAAAGCCATTTAAAAGCTGTTGAACCCGCATTTTAATGTTTGTCAATATTATGTTTAGGTTCAGTGTGTTGCCCAAAGTAATTAAAGAATCAAACTAGCAAGTGGCAAGAGACTGCTGAAATGTTTATAAGGGGGGCACAATTTTGGGGGAAAAAAATAACTGCACTTGCGTAGTATTCTGTTCAGAGAGTGCACACTGAAAGTATACTATGAGCATCATAATTAGTTTTGCAGTGGTCCAAATGTATTCCTCACTGACCTGACTAATTATTCAACACAATGAGTTTATAAGCGCTCTTCACAACATTCAGACACCAGTGTGGAGCTTTGCCGTCATGGTGAAGCTAATAACAACTAGTATGCTAAAGCGCACTTCCTGATTATTGGACAATAAAAGGCTTTCTAATTCGATGCCGACAGCATGATTATACAATATATCTGTACTGGGGCAAGACAAATTTTGTTTGACACAAATTTTGCTCAAATATCTGAAAAAACCCCCAAAACAAAACAGGTATAGGTCCTCATGAATTTCAGAACTAGGTTTAAACTACAGGTACAACACAACACATAAATGAAAATGAAGGGACCAGAAGTATTCAACAAGTTCAGATCATTACTTCTAACAGTCTCAGTCAAATAAGGGCCAATATGAGGTTAATGGTTGTACGACTTTTTTTCCTAAGTGTTTTCGGAAAGGGAAACCAAAGGCCGTTGCTAAAGGAGTCAGTGGTTCTGGTCTGAGCACTAGTTATTATGGCTATTCAAAGGTTGGTGAAACGTCTTCTGAGGTTGGGTGCTTTCTCCATGTGTGCTGCTGCCTCTGCATAACAGTACATGTGCATGTATGTGTGTGTGCATATGTGTGTGTGTGTGTGACATGAGACCATCCTGCCCATCCCAGCCTCTTGGTATGTAGCATGTTGCCTGTCATCATGGTCTAGACTTCCTGTGGTTGACTTCATGCATCCTATTTGTCTGTCTGCCTATAGACTTTGACCATTCACAAAATCCCAAAATTTACAGTAGACACGCACTTTTAGCAATGTTATTTTGTCAACATACTTGGAGTTGTATTCTGTCTCTAGCACACTTAAATGTTTGCAGAGAATGCCTACCTCCGAACGATCTACACATACAAATTGGAGTTGAAACCAGAATGATTTGATTGCGATTACAGTCAAATTTGCAATTCATGTTTTCAGGATTCAGTAGTTTTAAATTGAGACTGAAATAAGAAGTGCCAAATGAATCCAAGAATCCCGTACATTTCAGAACATGTTTGGAGAGGTCTAAACTACAGAGTTAGCATGTTGTTTTCCGTAAAACAGAATATTTTGTTGGTTGTAGAGGACAATCTATAACTTAAACATATTGCAGCCTTTGTGATTTGGTAATCGCAACACATCAAATTTAACTTGGGATCGATGGCCGTGGTTGACAGGTAGATAAGTCAATCAGAGAAACACACGGTCTGTCCAGATCAAACAAATATGGCTGCTTACAACATCGGATTTCCGCAGAATCAAACTCTGTAAATCTGATGTAAATGTAATGACATTTAATTCAAAATGATGGGTGACCGATGAGCTCCTTTGTTTCACATGAGTCACTGAAAAAAACCTGAATCTGATTCCACAAACATGTTTGGTTCTGGCTCGAGACGCGACCGAGGGCATAAATATTGTATTGTATTATAATATTGTATTGTATAATATTGTATAAATAGTACTGAGAGTTATTGTTCTAGAGTTGCCAGGCAACATGAAATTACAAATTCAGTTCAACTGCAATATTGTGCTGTCCTACCAGGCAGTGCTCCTCTGTGTTTTTAAAGTCCATACAAAGTCACTTGATTTGTTTATATGCAATGCAAACTTAGCCAGAATATGTCTAAATTATCTCCAGAATACATTTGCTCGTCCTGATACATGCCTCAAGGCCTGGAAAATGTTCATCTATCTATGGATTAAAACTTTAAGGGAGTTTTCCTTAAGAACCCATACAAGCCACAAGATGAAGAGGGAGTGTGTCTGAAAATGGCTGCGGCAGATGCGGAGGAGGCTGCCACCCAGCTGGTCTCGGTGCAGCGTGGGGAGCAGTGTGCCCTATACCGCACTGTTTGGGCACAATCCGTCCACGGCTATAATAAATCAAGAAACTTCCTCAAATTCAGAGGGAAGGAAATTTTAGCTCTGGGTTCAAAGCACATATCCACTGCAGCTGTACAGTACGGTGCAGGTTAGGGTGACATGCTTTTATGGGTGTTTCCACTGGGCTTAAAAGAACTCTAAATAAGTCCGGTATACTGTGTGCGGTTATCCATTAACTATATAGTCCTAACTTTTAAGTATCATCAAGCTGTGTCATCAAGTTGTGGGTTGCATTGAGGATGGCAAAACAGTAATGTCCCCCTCTCCATTGCCGGCTGTGTTGTAAGGTCATACTCGCTCAAAGAATATTGTGAATTTATATTCTGTTTTGAAACTTTGGGTGATACAAATGAGCTTAACGCAGGCCACTAAAGTCACCACCATTGTATTACAAGCATCGTAGGTGACTTTTTTTTAATGTAAAGTCTGCCTTACTGAAATAGCATGAGCAAATTTTAACATGCAGTAAAGCAAGTCTCTATAGCTGGAGCTGCAATGTATGTTTGGCTTCTACGGAAAGAGAAATTGAATTAAAATCTGTAAGCACCATGGATAAAAATATAATATGAATTAATCACAAGTATAGGTGAGAGATATATTTATAACTTGACAATACAGCAGTTGTTTTGGAGCTATGCAAAATGAGTAATTAAAATGATTAAAAATGATCCAAACAAGCATATAAAGTGATATTTCTGCCCCTTTGCGGTTCATTTTTTGGTTCATTTACGCTCTGTGCAACACTTGAGGCACAGTTTAGCACAATTCCTGATGCATTGTCAAAATATTGTCTGAATATTGGTATCGAGAAAATGCAAAAAAATATTGAAATATAATTTTTTGTCAGTATTGCCCACCGCTACTCAAGTATGTAGTTTAGATTAGATCCACTTAGAATACATTTTCACATTTAAAAACACAAAACACATGTCATCCCAACTGGTGTTAATCGTGTCGCTCACCATAAAGACACATTTTGAATCACAAATTCCAGATACAGGAAATTTAAAATAGCTCTTGTGTATTTTTCCAAACAGTACTGTCTGAACGAACCAATAACCTCCTCTTACCATGTGTGGTAACTGTTGTTTCAGCTTCTACTCTTCAGTGGATTTATTTTCCCAAAAAACAATAAGAGCAGGGTTTGTGTAAACAGATAATTGTCCATTAAACATTCTTCTCTTTTTCAGTATGGACACATAACTGCGTCCAGCCACCTGCAGTTATTGTTTATTGAGGGAAGTGTTCCCATAACAGTAAAAATTCCTTTTGTTGAACCCCTGAGGGAAGCTGCAGGAGAAAGGACATGAGGCACAGAGGAATCTTTCAAATGTAAGCAGATGTATAGCAGCATCAGAGCAGTGCCATGGATGTGAGGAAGACAGGAAAATCACAAAAATGGAATGAACGGAAAGAAGATTAATCCAACATGAATTGGCAAAGGCAATAGCAATGTTTTTTTAGTGTCAGCCCATATCATTAAAGCTATTTTTTTTATACATTTCTGACCTACTTCTTGGTTGCCATGCATTGAAAATTACTTATCTAGAATCAGACTAAAGAAGTTAGAGGTCCTGCATTAAAGATGCATGTAACTTTTCTGGTCAAGAGGTGGCCACCCACTTGTCCTATGTAGATGTTATTGCTTTGTCTGGAATGTATTAGATTAAACTGATAAATATAGCATTTATAAAAATACACTGAAAAACATCCACTCTTACTGTGAGTGGTGTCGCCTCTCCACAGATATGGCCTGTAACTTGACTAACTTTAGGCCTTGTTTCCATCGGTTCATTACAGATCGTTATAGTCTGCAAGTGTCTCCACTGTCTAAAGTGAACCGTGCCACCCCGTTTGAGGGGCCCGAACCGGACCCTGGGGGGGTAGTAGCTCCCAGAGGGGTCTGGGGCCGGTTACAGTATGGCTCAAGAGTCTCACTGGCCAGGTGCTCGAAGGCCTTGCGTCTGCACAGCTCCACACACAGAAAAGAGGTGCCAACTGGAGCTCAGTGTGAGCACATGAATGAGAGAGTGAGGAGTAAACAGCTGAGCCTCCTCTGAGCCTGTGTGATTAACACTGTGTCAGCCACAACACAGACAACAGTGTGCAGCTGCCTGGAGCACAGCTCCAAAACCAGCACTGACGCAATTAAACTCAACAATATCGCACTGTAAGCAACACAGCACAGCAGACAATAGGGCTCTTTAGAACACTATAAAACAACTGTTAGTTTAGAGCTGGCTTCTGTTGACAATTACAACTTACATGGGAATAGGATTTCTAATATGTTGAAAAAAAAGACCAGTTAGCCTAATAAACACAAATGCATTTGCATTGCACCCATGAAAACATAAGACATGAGCTTGCATTTCTTACAGCACAATCATTTCAGATTTTGTTTGTCCTTGGTGCATTTCTCCCTCCTAATAAGCCGCTAGCTGACGAAACACTGTCCAAACAAGTCCTGTGAGCCAAGTCAAACCACTGTCAAATGAAAGCAGGTAGCTAATAGAGCGGACAATAAATACTGAGGGTCCCCTGCCCACTATTAAAACACAATATAGTCATCTTCTCCTGCCTCGGGGTCCCAGATCTGGCTATTAAGTTCAGGGAGGCCCACTAGCGACACAAAAACATGCACATCAAAGGCGCCAGTCCACGGCAAACTAGCATCCCACTTCCGCCATGGCAGCCTATAAAAAGGACTTAAAAGGGATTAAACGCAATTCCAACAAGATCCAGACTACAGCAAGGAGGAGTGGGAAGAATCTAGGAGGAGCGCAGGACTTAAATTAGCAAAGTGTGTGTGTTTTGTGGTCTTGGCAGTACGCAGATCGCAGAGGATAGCTAATGACTGGTGAGGGATCTGGCACAGGGGCCCCGACTTTCTGACTGTGCTTTTAAGTTGTGTTCGGTCCGCAGCCACCATGTCAAGAGTGACATGTGCAGAGCCATCTAGCAATTACTCCAAGGCCCGCCCTCCCACTGGCTTCTATTATATCTCACTATGGGCCTTCCAGGAATCATGGCCCATGCAAAGAGTGAACGGACAAGTGCAGTATCAGTTGTAGCAGTTGTAGACTTCAATGTGGAGCCATAATACATAATTGAAATAACTTATTACATAGTTTCAGTGTTAGTGCATGGGTAGAGAACATTAGTCATTTGTAAATCAATCACAGCTGAAATAAAAACATGGCTATGATGCCTTCATGAGGTCAACAATTTGTTTAAAGGTCCACTACGTAACTTTTCACATGGATGCTTGTCTCCATAGAGGTTATTGCTGTGCCTGGAATGTTCCGCATTAAACATATTGCTCTAGCATTTATTCAGTTACAGGTGTTTTGTTTTTTGGGTTTTTTTACTGTGAGTCGGCCTGCCACTTCACAGATCTGACATGTGACTTGTCCTGATACCGGCTTGTCTCCATGAATCTAGGCAAGCTGGAAACCGCGGAATATTTCAGGCAAAGCAGTAAAAAGTTTATCAAAAATTGAGGTTTTTCTGTCTTTGCATTAATGCTGCATTCATGTGGTCCTTGGGAACTCTGGAAAATATTTTTACAAGTTGAAAATAAACATAAACGATCGCACAAGTTGGAAAAACAACTCAGGAGCTCAGGTCAAAACCCTCTGCCCGACTTCCATACCTGATGCTACCTGATCTGTGAAGATGGACAAATATCTGCCGATTTGTCCATTGATCTCACACATTTGAGCTCTTTGGCTAAAAGTTATTACATTTAGGGGTTAACTGTCAGTTATTCATATCATAAAAGAGCAACAGATCTGCACAAGAAAGACCCAAGATAACAAAAGTTTAACTAATTACCAACTTCAACTAGCTAAAGTAAAAAATAACATTTAGTTTTGAGAAGGCTAGAGTGATTTTATGAATGGTGACATCAAAATCCAGACTTTCAGAAATAAAAGCACATGAACGCAAACAAGTGGGAACCTCAACATCTCATCTCAGAATCCCGAGGACCATATGAATAAATTAGGCCTATTTCTTACAATGTGGCCTAACAGAAATATAAATCAACCTTTACTCAAAGTCTTAATTTGTCCAATACAATTTACAGGCAATGGGCAACTGTTGTCTGGTTGACCTCTCGTCTGTCTTTGAAGCAGAGGACAGCGGAGAGGAGTGTCCGGCGTTTATTGTCCCGGCATGAGAAAGGGAGGCAGAGCACTCTGGTTTGACGGATGGGCCCCAACTGTGTGAGACGGGCACAGATAAAGGCCCAGGATCCCGCCATAAAGTCCTCTATAGGCCTCATGTACAGGACCTCCTGGGCTGCAGTGTGTGGGACAGCTCATGTGTGTCGGAGCCAGCACAGAGGGGAGGGGCAGCCATGTGATGTCATCCAGAATTTGGAGAGGAGGAGTTTGGGAGATTATAAAATTCTAACAAAATGTAATAAAGGTTAAAGAGAGTACAGGAGGCATGGTGGCAACATGGGTATAGCTACATTTACATGGCCAGTGAAATTCAGACAACTAGAGTCAGATAACATAATAATTATCAGACTTTTAGTGTGTTATATTTGGATGACAAAGCACATCCTTTCGCCCTTTCATTCTTTCATTTCGCCTTTGCCACATTAGCCCTTTTTTCCGAAAATTTCCTTGTCAATACTTGCACAAACTTGAAACAGAAAGAAGTCAGATTACTCACATCAGATATAATCAGATAATGATTATGAACATAGCAACTTTTAATGGCTAGCTGCCCATGCTAATTGAAATGTAGCCATATGTGGGTTTCAGGCAAAGGATAACTAATCTGAAGTATATTCCTTATTCTAAAGATACGTATAAACATTTTTATTTGCTTAATTGCTATGTAGAGGGCCATTTCCATAGCTTGTAAGTTTTTTTTCATTCAGAAGCTTGAAAGGTACCCAGTCCTAAGCTTCTATCACTGATTCTCAGACATTTCACGAATCACCTTGACAATAATTGGATCAACTATCACTGATGGCTAACTTATAATAATTTCACCTGAAAAACTGTAACAAATTGTTGACCAAAAATACCCCAACTTTAAAGTCAGTCTTCTGGTAATGGGAGTCAATAAGAGGTTAAGGGTACGGTTAGCTGCACCACAATTTAAAAACAAGCCAGCTAACAGGTTCCACCCCTGTTTATGGTCTGAGAGTGGGAAGGTGGGTTGTCAGACTGATTCACATAACTATGATGGACCTCCACGATTTGCTTCTGTCGGTGAAACAAAGTCATAAAGCAAGCACATTCATGTTAGTGGTGCTTGCTGAGTGAAAGACGTCATGCTAACCTCAAATACGGAGAATGATTAAAGCGGACGGCGGGCTAAAGGCAGTTGGGTGGTAGTAAAGCAAGTACAAACTGGAAGCTGCAGTATAAGCAAAAATGGTCAATCTTTTATGTCACGCCACTTCTTTGGAGGGGGCATTGTGTGAACAGGAGGCTAGTCCACAATGTGAGACTGACAGTGATTCATGCTTAGTCATGCTGGAAAATACAGGCCAGTTCAAAAGGAAAAGAAAACATCTGGTGCAACACTGCTGCAACTTTGGAGCCAAAGTCAATAGTGTATGACATTGTTCTCGTGTGACAGTGGTGCTGATTTTACGATTTAAGAAACAATGCGTTATCACAAATACACTTGCAGCTGAAATCCTGTGCAGTTTTCTTTTTGATACTGTTATAACCTTATCACAAAGGTTTGCTAAACTAGCAGGCTAGTAACTGTAATTGTTTGCTGTCAATGCTCTCCAAAAATCATCAATTATAGAGTAGAACTAGGCAAAGCACCATGTGGAGTAAAACAGTGCAGCTGAGCTGAGCTGCCGGCTCAGTAGAACGTCACCAGAATGATAGAAGGATGGGGGAAATGTGAGTAAGTGGGTGTGTAATACTTTTGTTTATTATATTGACAATTTCACTGTATTTATTGCTTATTACATAACAAATCACATTCCTTTTTAGTCAAATTTGACTTGTCACAAGCCCTTATAGGGACTGGTGTTAGCCTAGGCTATAAACACTGGGACAGCCAACTTGCTTCAGATTCCAATGCTAATCTATGTTCAGAATAATCAAACAAACATGACAATAAATATTTGCCTTCAATCCCCAGTCAAGAAAAACAGGAGAGGACAGAATTATTATGTAGCCCTCATTATAGCTAAAATCTTCAGACTTGCAGTCTTTTTCAGTATTAAAAGTAAAATCAGAAATGCACTGTGTACTATATATATAGTGGTTTTTGTCACAATACAAAAATTTCAAACTCATTTCCATATTAAGAAATCCACTCAATACTCGATACTGATTATGATGATAAAAAATGCTCTCTTTTAGTAACAAAATGTGATTTTCATATGCAAAATAATAGTACTTTCTTTATCTTAGCATGAGGTCTTATATTTGTTCTTATGAAGCTCAAAATCATATTAAAACTGTTCAGGAAAGTTTTGTCCTGCTAATGTAATTTTTTGCAGTATCGATACTTGCTTGATACTTACTTGAGTATCTAGCTTCGATATTATTTTTAGTATTGCTTAGTTATTTGATTTGATACTTTTGACAAACCTAGCACTATATACACATTTTGATCAAGAAATGCTTTGAGGTTCCAGTTGAGTTCCATTGCTGTGCACACTTTGGCAAAGAGAATGTATGGAAATCATCAGTACAAAATTGTATTTAGACAGATGCTGAAAATAATAGCTGAGGTGACCAGCTAGGTTAAGATATGCCATATTTGTGCTTTCATCTCAAGTTTTGTTTACCATCTCTTATCTCTATCCATCTCATTTAAACTGAAAAGAAGGCTACAGTAACTCCATGTGGAAACAATTGGACATTCTACAAAGCAGCAGACGACAAAAGCACATGTTTGGGAATAGACTGTCTGATGGGTTTAAGATGCTAGTTTCCAGGAAGCCGCCACATACCTGGATCCTTCTTGCTCCCCTTTCCCCCATCTCTGTTCTTCTTCAACACAGCCTTGAACATGGTGGAATTCTAGATATCCTCAATGTACAGCTCCTGGAAGAAAAAGACAATGAACATTAAAGGATTTTGCAAGATTTTTAACTTTTTAGAGTTTTGTTAAAACTGATTCCCCTTCTCATTATCCCATTGCTCCAGTCTACCCCTGTTTTCACTGCCACCGGCGCACGCCCACTGCTCTTTACTTCGTTCACCACTATTATTTTCTTAAACAATGATACGTGTAGGATTTGGCAGCACTGCATATCACAAATGAAAAAAAAATCTGGTGTTAGTGTGATCTGCAGCTATGTGTAGGAGGGAGCAACAGCATGCTGCACTTTGTTGTGATTAGGGGCAGGCGGGAATCCTCTCCTAGTGGCCAAGTCAGCGGACTTGTTGTATTGGAGTATAGACTGTATAAAGAAGTGGACTAAGGGAGTGCGACGTCACCCATAGTGTTCGGCTCCAGTCAAATGAAGCTCATCGAAGCTAGCAGTTACAGGGGCGAATTTGGAGCCAAGTTGCATATTTGGAATTCCAACCTGGAGTATCATAGAGCCAATCTGGAGCGACATTGTTGAAGGTAACGCCCCTTCTGCTGGTTTAGCAGGGAGCACTTAGCAACGCTGTCAATCAAACCTGTTGCTAATGCTAGCCGGAGCAACCTCGGGGAAAGAAGGTGCCTGATTTGTCTGTTATTAATGTTCATATCATGAATTACGGACACAATAGTGAAAATACCAGGAGTCTGTGGAGCCGGAAGCGCGCCCATGATCACTTCTTATTTGCAATTTAAAATGTCCAAAATATAACATGATGATCCATGGGTTATTATTATATAGCAGACAAAAGCACAATGTTTTCTTTAAGTGATAATGAACGCAAAATTATGTCTAACCACAAAATACAAACACGGCAATACCGTCTGTCTACACGGCTTAACTTTTATGGAAATCTTCCCAGACTGCCACCAATCCTGCTGGCCATGCATGGAAAGAATGCTTTGCTATTTCAACAAAAAAGAATGTAATCTGTTATCTTGTTATGCCGGGAAACACCTGAATGTCACAAATTCCATGTGTAATTGATGTGGGTAAACTTCAATATTAGTTTAAGCTCCTTTGTTATTCCTGGACACATTAGAAAATAAGACAACTGGTAGCAAATTGATTTATCAAGCATTGAATATATATATATATATATATATATATAGTTAGCTGGTTTCTCTTATTGTTATGGGAGTCTTGCCTTGTCAACACAGAAAAGCATTCGAGGAGTTACAATTGTGATATTAATAGCACTGAAGCAATCTAAGGATGCGATGAGAGAAAATACTGATTTCAACCAAATAAGGATATGCTACTGCGAACACAACACACAGTCCATGCACTAGGCTCTCACTGAGGACTGTTTCAGATGTGTCCTACTTCTAGTGTGGTCCAGAGGAGCTATTGATCCACTGTCTCTATGGTGTCAGGTAAAACAGTGAGGTGTGTGTGTGCTGTCGGTCATGTAGAAAAATCTCATATCAGACTGTATTCTTTTGTTCACTTTTATCTGTCTTAATCTTTACTCTGTATTTTCGGTTGCCACTTCCCAGCACGGTTCAGGTTATTTTAAGCCTGAATATCATATATCGAAAATAAAATGTCTGGTATTTCATGTGACCTTCTTACAACACAATGCAATCACAGTTTATATGTCCACACAAGCCAAATTAAAGGGGAATAAGTTGCTGTGCAAACTCTGCAGAGATTTGTTTTATCTCATGTATTTGAATACCATCGTATTTTATTGATGAGTGTTGTAAAGTTTGTCATATATGGAAATGCAGATGTGAATAATACTGTAATGATCTGATATTGTGTGTTTAATTCAAGGTCGACACCTTTTGTTGGTTTTGTAACTGTTAAAGTGTTGTTGTTAATGTAATTGCTTTTGTATGTGACACTTGGTTGCTATGCCAACAAGTGGATGTGAAGGTTCTAATGTCAGTTACTGGAGTTTAGAGACTGGCTCTGCTGACTCAAGACTGCTGTTGTTTTGTGCTTGTTTTGGCGTGGGTTACGGCTCACAGTAGCCCTTGTGTTCAAAAAATAAACAAGAAGAAATAGTTTGCGTGTTTCCTCACACCAGAACACTACAATACAATTGGCAAAATGTAACACTAGTTCTAGTACTTTTAGTAATGGTATAAAGTATACATGGTTTTGTACACTTTGTACAAAACCACAAACTGTAACTTTTCCGGTGGAGGGTCCGCCACCTGCTTGTCTCCATGGAGATGTTATTGCTTTGCCTGGAATATACAATAGTATGGCATAAAACTATCTAGCATTTATTCAATTATAGTCGTTGTTATTTTTCAAAAACATGCAGACTTACATCTCCACAGATCTGATCTGCAAATTGGCCTAGTGGCACTACCTGTTCGAGGCATTTAATTCTAAACATTCAAAGCAAATCTATAGCATCAGAAAAACAAGTGTCAGACTCTCCACTAGAAAAGTTATGTCAAGCCCTTTTAAGTAGTAAGTAATTACATTGTCAAACTTCCCTCCAGTTTTAATAGATGCTATGTTCTCAGTTGCCACTTCCTCTCTGTCATTTTATACTTCTGATAATGGGACAGATGAATGCAGAGCCATAAAACACAATCTCCCCTGACATCTATACCTCAGTTCCTATAGCGCAAGGCTTGTGTTACTTGGGGTGGTCCAGTTTCTGCTGTTGCTGTTTGGGACAATATACTGTATGTGTCGATTCCTTTCACTCAAATACAGATACAGAGATACTACAAGTGTACTACAACAGAAAGTAAAGCCTTTTTAAATGTTATCAGATACAAAATGCACAATGGACATGACGGGTGTGCCTATAAGTCACTACATTTACATGCATAGAGCACACAGAGGGAACTAAATCAAATCGTCTTTGCCCCAGAACTTGTAAAACCACTTTTGTCCCAGTCTGGAAGCAGGTGAAAGAACCAAACAGGTACGAACAGTGGGCTAAGATGTTCAGGTGCATCTAGTAATTTTGCATTAATTCTTTGTGGCCAAATGGCCCCAAATGGCCCTAAAATTACCCCGAAGTTACTTGCCTTTTTTACTTTTTAACAAACCAAAATAATTAAACAACATGTGCGGTGGAGGGAGGGACTGCACTTTGTCATCTCTGCTGATCTAGAATGAGTGAATAATTGTCCAAACTCATGTCTAATATTTGCCTGGCTGTTTCTAACCCCACGCAGTTGAATGCCTCTCCTAGTCTGCGCCTGGATGATACTTTTTCATCCCTCTACTGCTCAAATCTTTTACATAAAAAATAGCAGAAACCTACCCACTATTGCTACAAAAAGATGCACACGATAAATATTGAGCCCCAGACTATATTGTTCCAGCTATCATATATTGAACGATAAGTCGATATAGTAATGATTGTGACAGGCCTACGGGTATTTGTGTATGTACTTCTCCAGATGTGTGGGATCTGGGAGACTCAAACCACGACACCTCAATCGTAGTTCCTGAGTTTACATGTATTTTGAAAAATTGGTTTAAATTGGACTAAACGTAGTGACCGAGTGTGGTAACAGAACCAGCGGGCTGCTTGTGCTGTGTGGGAGCTCATCTTCACTGTAACAATAAACATGCGCAGGTTCAGCCACAGGAAATGAGAAACGCCCGGTGGAAAGGACTACAACATGGCCGACATGACAAATTCCTTCCACCAGTCCTCCCACCACCAGGGACAGGAGACAGGACGCAGAGGAGGGTTCCCACTGGCATCATGTACACAGTCGGGCTGTTTAGTGATTTATCCACATGCATGTCTCTATATGTTTCCACTGCAGTCACACAGATATTAATGATGCTAGATGGATTTCCATATAGAGTGTTTGCAATGGTGGAAAAAGGTTATAATGTACATTAAAATATATAGGCTGTAGGATTTCTGTAATTCTGCTAAGTCAATCAGTAATATTAAAAATGATCACATAAACCTGATAAATGTACTGAAGCAAAGGAAAAATACATTAAATAAGTTATTAATGCTAAGTAAGCAAATACAAGTGAAACATAGATGGCATTACAAGAGCAATATTTAAGTAAGAAAGCCAATATGTTCTTATTACATGATTTACTTATGTTTGCCACTCCTGAAAGTGAAAATGTGAACTGAATTTAAGTCAGACTTTGCTTTTTATGTGCGCTACATAGTCTACTAGCAGGGCTATTACTGTGGTACAACATATTATCACTGAAGGGGAAAAAATGAGAATGTGCAAGTTATGTTGTGTTGTCAAAATATTAAAATTTCCATGTTGACTTTTATATTTAAGATAAGGCTTGATACTAGAGATAGGCCGATATACTGGGCTGATATTTGCACTTTTAAAATAAAGGAGCCTGTTTATTCTGTATATTCTTGCTGCCTAAAGAATATATCTGCCATAGGTTTCTCTAGTTACTCAGTCGATCTCTACTTGATGCTTTATACGAGTTACTGATACTACAGTGATGACAAAACCATTATTTTTTTAGACAACAACTTACTGTACTTCTGTAAAACCCAAAACAACTGAAGCACACACCACCGCTAAACTAACTAATCATCCAAGGTGTCCAAACCATTGTGCTTTGGCCGCTGTAAAAATCAAGATAAAAGACTCAACCAAGTTCAGGGCACAGAGTGGAGGAAGCAGCCAGAGAAGCTATACAACCCAGGCCAGTGCAGAGGGGCCTGGGGTCAGCGCCGTATGTTTGCCCGGTCAGCTCTCCTCTGATAGAGTTCAAAGGCGCACAGGTGGTAGCAGGACCGCATCTGCACCTGAACAATGCTGACGTGACATGTGGCTAATGGGGCCATCTTGCAATAACACAGTAATCGGAGAAGCCGGCTATATATAGATCGGAAATGGGATTGTTTGTCCTGATTGCCTCTAGCCGGGAAGCCTCTCAGATACAGGGGCGGCGCGCTGAGTTATGACCTGCTTTGTGCCGTGATAGGTGTCAGACAATGGGAAGTGCAGCCGGGGGCGCGCTCACCAACTCCACACATACACGGGCACTGCAGCGTAAGACCTTTTACCAAGAAGGATGGACAACTGGATTTCGAAGTTTGCGTTTATAGTTCCAAGTGCTCGAATCTGGTAAACGGTGAATTCAGGTCATGTCATGGATAGATTTGGATGGAAAATGCATATTGAGGGACCTATATTCTGCTAAATTAATGTTTATTAGCTTTTATTCATGGTATTACTGGGTTACAGACGACATCACAACATTCTATAGTCCAATAATATTTAATACAGATGGGGGGGTAGTTTTGTAATATTTGTTTAAAATGTAGGATCATGTTTAGAGTAAACTCTTAGAGCATTATCATTTGAGAGAAGACTGAAATATGAACTGATAAACTAATACAATCACATGCACTTCAGAACATGTACAACAAGATTTTTCAATACAAAGACAGGATAGTTCTTAATGTTCTTTGCGGAGGACATTCATTCTATTATCTAAAAAAGTGATAGCATAAAGTTGTACTCATCAAAAACATACTTTGTTGTGTTTTGTTTCATTCATGTATATTTGAGTAATCCTGCATGTTTAGGCAGTCTCCCTCTCCAGATTTCCTGTGTGTTGCTTCCTGTTCAGGTCAGTGCGTACTACCGTTGTGTCCTTGGGCAAGACAGTAAACTCACATAGTTTACTTTAGTTACAGTGTGCAGCAGGTTGTGACAGGAAGGGCATCTAGAGTATACGCCTGCCATATTAACCCAAAGAAAATATATAGTTTCTATGACAGACCTCCGACAAAACTAACACAATTTCCCCAAGAGATCACTTTACAAATTATGGTATAAAAAGATAATGTAGCTGATAACTCCTGTTTGGATTAGCATGTTAGCAACTCAAATTAGCTTTGAAGCTAAATGGAAAAAGCCTTTACCCATGGACTAGAAGACAGTAAAAAGAAATATCAACGTCATATAAGCTAACATCTAACATTTTCATGTAGCAACTGTAGAAAGCAAATTAAGTTAAAAAGATAATTCTGTAGGCTAGTACTGAGCATTGTTGATGAACTTTGACCTCCAACAAAAACCACTCAAATGAACTGCGATACTAAATTGTGCAAGACACACATTTTCAAAACCTTTTTACACAGATCAAAATTATAGTTATGCTAATTAAGTTTGGCCTTGGTCATCTGCCGTCAACTCGCCTCAGCGAGCCATTCTCCGTAGCTAACCACTTCACACAGTTGTCATGGCAACACGCACGTTCCCTCCAAAAGTTCTGACCTTCGAGTAGTTGCGTGACACAATTTTTCAAAGTCCTCCCATGAACTCCGTAATTATCCGTTCCATTGTGGCGCCTTCGTGGGGGAAACGAACAGAGGTCTGGACTCTGGGTTTGAAGTGCCCCGAGAAACAATGGGAAGTTAGCGAAAAGGCCCTCGAAGTAGGAAGTCCAGGGAGTAGCTGTGGAGGATGGTAGTGTTGACCATTGTAATCAAGGGCTGTTTGTCACACTAACATGAATGGGCCGACTTTCGGACTTAACTGGGCTCAGGTGCTTCCTGTTCCACCTCCGAGCAAATCAAACGAGACATGAATTTAGATGGGAAATGTTTAGTTTTGCAGTGTAGCCGCAAAGAGTTCAATAGGCTCTCTGTCAGCCTGGAATGTCAGGTATTTTTATCTTGATGTCTACCAAGCAGCAGTAGGCTACAGGATACAGCCAAAACCACGTCTATTGTTTTACAGTTTTATGATCACATTCAAGACAGGAAAATGTGCCTAAAAATAAACTTCAAAATTCTCACAATATGAAGACACAGTGGTGAACCAGCCAGATGATTGACAGTTCAAATCTTGTTGTGTCCCTGGACAAGACACTTCATGTTTATTTCCTCCCAGTGCAAGTACGGTATGTGCTGGTTGCAATAGGAGGGGCATTTGGCAAAATACAATTAAACAAGCAAACCTGCAAAAATTCAACACTAGCAGCACAGTCACTTTCTTGAATATTTACAACAGTTTGGCTCCAGGCCATGTCCTATCTGGAGAATAGCCTTCAGACTTCCCCTGACCTGTGCGTTCATGCATGCACCAAAGTGTGTGGGATTTGCATTCACAGATGTCAGAAGACCTATCCCTGGTTGAGATGGGTCACCAGTGTATGTTTAAGCATGAGCAAGTAGGATTTAAAATGTGTACTCTACTTCAGCAAGTTGATATAACATGACTCGATACAGCTTAAAGGTTTCTCAGTTAAACCTATGAGCAAAGTTTATTTGTAACAATGGACAAGTATAAGAATGATGCTCTGTTAGCCTAAATTCATAACCAAACCACAAGGTATCTTCTTGAACACAATGTTCAGATAATTAGGGATGTTTCAATAAGGATTTTTCCAGCCAATACCAATATCCGTTATTTGTCCAGTTGTTGTGGTTGATAACCAATATAACTAATAACTTATACATTTTGAAAAAATGCATAAATGTAAACTCATAGTTGATTTTGGTTACAGTGTGCAGCAGGTTGCGACAGGAAGGGCATCTAGAGTATACGCCTGCCATATTAACCCAAAGAAAATATATAGTTTCTATGACAGACCTCAGACAAAGCTTTAACAGAACTTCCTCAAGAGATCACTTTACAAATTATGGTATAAAAAGATGTTATAAACACATGGCTGATTTTTCCTGACAATGTAGCTGATAACTCCTGTTTGGATTAGCATGTTAGAAATTCAAATTAGCTTTGAAGCTAAATGGATAAAGCCTTTACCCATGGACTAGAAGACAGTAAAAAGAAATGCTAACGTCAGATAAGCTAACATCTAACATTTTTATGTAGCAACTGTAGAAAGCAAATTAAGTTAAAAAGATAATTCTGTCGTATTGGGCATTGTCAATGAACTTCCTCCAACAAAAAACACTCAAATGAACTGCAATATTAAATTGTGCAAGACACACATACATTTATTTTCTCAGTGCATATAATTTGTCATACTTGTGTTATGTAAATATACAGCCACCACTGTAGCTTAATTGCTCTTCTATTTTCATTAGAAGTTGAAGAAATATCTGCACAATATATCAGAAAGAACAACCAATACGGAAACTTTCAGTTTCAATTCTTTGTGTGTGGGGTTTATGTTATAGGCTACAATAAAAGCCAGCACGTTTACAAAGTTTATGCAGTGACAAGTAGTGTCAAAGACCACCAAGTTACCACATCGAATACAAATACAAGGCTATACTGTGAAATAAATAAATAAATAAAAAGTAAGTACTTTCACTGCTCAATCGTCTTCACGCAATCTTAACAAACATTGCATATGATGTGACCAAATACCTCAGAGCACCACATTAAATATTTTAATCAAATCTGCATTCCCTCTTTTCCGTACATTATTTACAGTAGCTCCTATACAGTCTAATTTAATAAGGCTCCAGGCTATAGTCTCCACAGTATGTTAGCCATTATTAGCGCCAAGGTCTGCAGACAGCCAAGAAGCTCAGTGTGACATTAAAAAGGATAAGAGAGCTTGTCTGCTGCTAAGACTACCATGGGAAAACTCCTCTTATTTAGAAAAAAAGACACTATTTTTGCTGCAACCTGCCCTTGATCTGGCCTACATGATCATGATCTGGTTATATGAAACCGTAGAGTTGCTTTGGAAATGTCAAAGCATGTTTTAGTTCATAATCACCACTCTGAATTTATAGCAGTTACCCCGGGCACTTTTCGCGCAGAGTAAACTTGACGATTTAAAATTACAACTTGGCTAGACGTCTCGAATCCGCAGCAAGTAAGCACAGCGGCGCAAAATGCAAAAATCTAGGCCATGGAGATCTACCATGAAGTCAGTTATACGCATTATTAATGAATGCGTAAAATGAATGGGTTTTCAAAAGTCTATATTGGCCCGTCTTAACTTTCTACTTCTTTGAGTCTTTCCAGCAGTTTATCATAACAATCTCGGAGTAGTTGGCATATGTTATAACTGCTACTGGTTAAGTAAGTCATTATGTTATATGGTGTAAAACAAACAGGACCAAAAGTATTGTTTCCTTTGGCTTCCCTTAGCTCACGCCTCCCAGAACACCGTGTATTTAATGAAGGGTGAAACATTAACAACTGGTGTTAAAGTCTAGAGGAAGTGGCTGCCAACACTTTTCAAGCTCCAAGGCTAACATTGGAGTAGACACAGGTATTAGCCTACGTTAGCATTTAGCAACAAGTGGGGTTTCAACTAAAAGAGCTAAAACAGTAAGATAAGTAATTGAGTTATATGTTGTAAGAGTTCGCACACAAAACAGGAAGAGTAATTTTGTGGAATACTAAATAAATATTACAACCAGGTGGACTTATATACTAATACATTTGGTAGCGAAATGATCCAACTAGGCCATTTCATCATCACAGGGGAAAAAATAATAATAATAAAATAAATAAATAGCCTATATCAAAATCAGCATGGTAAAGTATGTCTGCATCTTGTCCCAATGAACTGTCAGTAGGATAATTCCAATGTCTTCTTTCAAATCAACTTATTGAAGTGTTTTTAATTAGGCTACATATCAGTTCGAAGGTGCTATACCTGATTTTTACTTTTTTAAAAACATGTTACATGAATAGTTTGTACTGGTCCAAACTTATTCCTCACTTCCATAAAACATTCTTGGCATCCTAATTATTCACCGCAATAAGTTCATAAGCGTTTCACAACTTTCAGAGGCCAGAGCTGGTCGTGGTAATGCTAACAACAACTAGCATGCTAAAAGCGCACCAGTCTTACTTCCTAGTTTGTGGATGATAAAAAAGGCTTTTAAATTAGATGCGGGCAGCACATAGGGGTCTCATTTTAGCCCTAAGAGAGGCTTTTACAATATTTTTGGCAAGACAGGTTAAATTTTTTGCTCATCACATTCAATAAGTCACAAGTCGTGTTGTTTATAAGAATATTACTAATATTTCAATACCCATCAACTTGTATTGTCCAGCCCTGGAGCAACACTTGTAATATGATCGGTCTTTATCAATAGTCGAGGAAGTGACATGATCCTATCCACTTCTATAGAACTGCCTCTTAGGTGTGACAGATGAGATAAACTGTATTATCTCACATGTGCCAGGTTTATTCTTAGCATATCTCCGACGACACAAAGACACCCATTAAAATAGCATTGGTTAAAATTGGGGATTAAAAGTGAAGCACGGAAAACGTATTATAGTCTCTTTTTACCTGCTGATCGGATCGTTCTACTCAAATGTGATATTTTTATCTTGGCGAAATGGAAACTTTACCCAACTCTAAAGTGTGTTGTGGCTTGAATGCAACATATTAAATGATAGTGGTAAGAGGCCACTTGATGTCATTGTGTCACAGGTCAGTAACACCGATGACTCATAAGAAAGCATGAGTGGATGAGAACAGAAAAATAGACAGGTGCGATAAAAGAGTGCAATAAATCATAGGCGTTGGTTACGATAAGACTACATCCAAATTATGACTGCTAATAAATGCTTTAAGAAAAAATGAAGGAATGGTGTCAAGGTAATTTAAATTCCATTCCATTATTAACTAATGCGCGCCCAAATCAGAACTAATCCAGGTTCAAATATTGATGAACAAAAAATAAATAAATAAAAAATAAACCAGTAAACCAGTAATAGTATTGGTTAAATCACAACTTTGCAGTGTAAATAACAAAGCCTCCTCGGTAAGCACAGACTGAATCCAACACCAATGGAAGGAACTCACACCAAATTGCATAAAACTTTGCTCCAGTACAGATATATTGCATAAGCAGCTCTTGAGGTGAAAATAACTCCACTGTGTACTGTCTAATTCTAACTATAAAGTGTTTATTGTCCGATAATCAGGAACTGTGAGTTAGCATGCTAGTTGTTGTTAGCTTTACCGTCACAGTAAAACTCCGCGCTGGTCTCTGAAGGGTGTGAAAAGTGCTTATAAACTGCAGGGAATAATTAGGAAGCTTGGAAGGCATCACTGGATCACTGCAGACCGTTTACAATCAACTAGTTCTGTTTTTCACATTTTTAAGAAAATCAGGTACAGCACCTTTAAGAATATCCATCTTGATTTGAGTAGACTAGATTAGTATTATATAGTTATAGTAATTATATAAGTATTTGAACTGTGCATTAGAAGTGCTTTATGTCTTGACCGAAGCACAGAATACTAGTTAATATAGAAGCTGTACTTGTTCCAAATACAAGTCCAGTCATGGTCTAAAGTTCATCAACTGTAAGTTACTCATGCCTCAATGCAAGTGACCTCAATACTGTCAGTTTGTGAAGGGTCACCGCTCAGACTGGACACTGCAAGAAAAACATGTGTATTTGACTTCCAATCATTAAATTATTAAGTCAGAATAACTACAAACTGAATAAGTATACAATAAGTCTGACCCAGTAAAGTGTTAAACTGTCTAAGTCCATGGCACAAAGCGGCACTGAGTTCACGGGTCCGTTCACCTCTCTCTCTCTCTCTCTCTCTTTCTCTATCTCCGGTCTCCAGGGTTTTCTAAAACGCTTGACAAAAATGTAAATCAGTAACAGCTGTTTCAAGGTACTCCCCGTGTGCACGTGCGGCAGATAGGGGCCAGCATGAGCAGAGGCGTGCACGTGGATCCGACGTGTAAACATACGCTGATGGACGAAACTCCAAAAGAGATGATGTTATAATCAATATGTCACTCTATATCAAGGCTGGAAAGAACAATTCTATACTTTTGTGATTGGTTCAAGAGGAATTTTGAATCCATTCAGTCTCAATGAGAAGATAGAAATTGTATTCATGGGTTTAAGGCACAAGGATTCCTTCGTGATTTAAAGGATTTGGCATGGTGTAATAGCAATAACGCCATCAAATAAAAATATTATATCTTCTGAATGGGGATTTCAAGGATTTTGTCCTCACAAAATCCTTCAAATCAGGAAACCATTTGCATGAAACTCATGAATAGCAGTGGTAGGAGACAGGGTAGTTGTTTCTTTAGTAGTAGCCTGGTAATAGAGTAGTATGTGGTGGCAGTGGTAGTAGAAGTAATTTTTTTGTTGTAGTAGTTTGTATTAGCAACACAAATATACTCATTTGTTGTATTTGTAATAGTAAAAGTGTTAGCAGCCCTAGTAGCAGCTGTAGAGATGTTGAAAATTACTGGCAGCAGAGGTAACGTACTTTGGATTTGTTTTTTATCCGATTCACTTTATTCATATGGCACAATTCACAAAAAGGACAGTTTCCAAAGCAGTTTCCTCCTCTACTTACTTGAATAATAAAAATTCAATAGTAACAGCATTACGCCAACAGTAGTAGCATTTGCAGTATAAAAAGCACTAGTAGGCTAACAGACGTAAAATGTATTACTTCAAGTACACTTCACAAGTACAAAAGTATTACTCAGCGGTAATAGTACTCTTTCGCAGTAGTTGAGTTTACTCCTTGCACCTGCGCTGTGTTATGTTCAGGTATTACACAGACTTTGGATGGGAGCCACCCGTGAGAAAATGAATGGCTGTCAGTTTGTAATGATATAATAAATGAGCTGGAGGGAACGGCCCGATAAAACAGTAAAGACAGCACAGGCCTCAAAACGAAATCTGAGCTAGCATAACACTCCGCCACACAGCTAGCAGCAAATTGTGAATCTGGACTCAAAACGCCAGCTATTTCCTTAAAATGGAGATCAACTCTGTTTTAATTGGCTTAAGTTGCGATAATTTTGGTCGAAGGACATTTTACCTTTCTATGCCGCCTTAAGCTAGCATGAAACTTGAACCGCGGCTTTCCGTAGCTCCGCTCCAGGTGCTACTGTTATGAATGTGTTATTTCACATTACGGCCTCAGACAACCTCAGTGGTTTTGGCACATCACATAAAATCTAATCCACTAATCCATTATTAGGTCTAGATGTATCCAGTTTAGGAAATCGCTTCTTTCAAAGTTCCCAGGATGAGCGGGTAGGTGACACAATCCAAACCATTTAATATTATGATCTAATTACAATGCTAAGCTGCCACTGAACCACCTCATACAATAGTGTCAATTGCAAGTTCAACCAGTACATGGGACAAATGCCTAGTATCCTATTTCCTATTTCTGTTAGGCTATGAATGTACGACTCTATCCCAACAACTATAAATGTTGTGTGGGCTACGGCTGGACAGTGAAAGTTAGTTGCAGGGCTAACACACACAAACACACAAAAATGTTTCTTTCTTTAAACATTTCTTTAAAATTCTTACAACTGTCAAGCAATATAACTTTGGACAATGGGCGGAAATCAGAGGAAGCCAGAAGAGAACACAATGTAACATGGGAGACTCAAATTTGAACCCACAACCTTATGGCAGAAGTGTCAAAAAAAAAAAAAAAAAGATGCACTATTGAACTTTTCTTGTGAAGGGTCTGCCCAGGCCTTTCATGAAAACAACATATTGAAGTATGATATATTGCTGTAGAAAATATAGACGATAAACAATAATATTGAAACCACCGACACAATAACCCTAAGGCAGAATTATCCCGAAAAAATTATTCTAAATATACAATACAGTTAAAATTCTTGAACTGCAATAAAAAAAACAACAGAATGAAACACTTTAGTAGTTTGTTTATGTCTAAAATGACTCATACAAGTGATTTATTCAACCCTCTACAGCTCAAATCTAATAATAGAACAGAAAAATAACAAAAAGTTCCCCACTAGCCCAAAAAGTTCCCACGATAAATATTGACCCACATAAATTATTTTGTTCAATCCATCATGTATTGACTAGGTCTTCCACCTTCTTGTCTCCACAGAGATGTTGTTGCTTTGTCTGAAATGTTCCACAGAAAAGCAGGTGGCAAGGCGAGCCCATTCACAGTACGAATGCAAGCTTAAAACACTTTTATTTATTTTATTTAACTTTATTTATACAGAGGAACCCACTGAGAGCACTAGGGCTCTCTTTTTCATGGGTGCCCAGTTTAAAATACAATACAAGTAGAAAAACAAACTAAACAAAACAAATATATAAGTCCATATTAAATGTTCCGGTATCAATGACTAACAAGCAGGTGAGGTATTCTGGCAGTTTTTGAAGTCGTCCCTCATAGATACATTTCATACACTGATGTTCTCTTATAACAGACAACGATGGCAAACCCACTTTTTCGTAGAGAATACAGTGATGGGTTTCAAATTCATCACCTGTAATAAAACTTTTAATTGAATTAATGCTAGATTTTAATGCCACACTGTGGAACACTTCAGGCAAAGCAATAACATCTTCATGGAGAAAAGCAGCATCTCTTCAAAACCACTAGGGTTGCACAATATTGAAAAATATCGAATTGCGATTTTCCTGGCAAGCCTTGCAATTACAATTTGATTTATAATGTATGTTTTAATAGTAGGATTCTGTTCAAAGTTCACATTCTAAACGTCCAGAAGAATTGACAAAAAGAAATAACTAACAAACTAATACAAGAATCACATGTATTTTAGAACATGTTTGAACAGGGTTAGCCGTTTTGTTTTTTTATTCAGAACGATAATAAGGATATTTTATTATTTGGGAAATTATTGTACTTAAAAAAAACTGCAGCCTTTGCGATTTGCCAAGTGCATGATCCATTCAAATTGCGATATATAGTTTCGATTAATCTTGCCGTCCTAGAAAACACCATTTCATATTGCCATGAAAACGCTCAGTCGAATAACAGTTTTATTATATGAAGCTTCCCCTAAAATAGCCTTTCTGCTCTGCTTGTGAATGGTGATTGTCAGGTTTCTGGCTCTGCTCACTGTCCCTCCTTGGTTACAATAAGGGCCCACTACCAGCCAGCATCTGTCAGAGGCCAACTGGCTCTAGACCATGGGAACTGGGCTTTAGGAGATGTCCAAGAAGCCTCTTGTAGGGCTTTCAATCAGACGAATGGACCAACAGCACAATCACTGCTCTGGGAGGGAGCTAGAGCTGTTTAAGCCAAGACAAAAATGCATGGAAATCAGCTCTAACGCTCATTTAATGGGTAAAAATGTGAAATCATGCTAGGAGAACGGTGACGTAATGTATAAAGCTATCGTGCATTTATTTTGTAACCAGAATTTTACTGGTCAAAAATACCTTGTCAGTTTTGTTAACAGTGAATAGGGTCACCTCTCCACAGATCTAACTTATAACTTGGCCCTGGAGGCATCACTCGCTGGTCTGCATGGAGATAGATTCAATGCAATCAGAAAAGTTACATAGTGCAGCTTTAACCAAAATGGATGTACACAAAATCATACATAAAGCAAGATAATAACACCATAAAACTATTGGAACCGCACTCTGCAATGACATATGTTATGCATATGGTCTTGCTATAGGGCAGGCAGCTTGTTTAAAAGGAAAAGTGAATCAAATGTAGTTGAACTATTTACATAGTCACCTCCTTGTCTCCATGGAGATGCTAGCTTTGCTTTGAATATTCCACAGTATAGCATTATGCCACGTTACAGGTCAGAGGGGACGATATTCATAGCAAGAATGCATGTTTTTCTATGTATTTTTGAGGAATATAAAGACTTGTAGTTGAATAAATGCAAGATAAATAAGTACAATGCTTACATTAACTCTCTTGAGGAAATGCTGCCAAACTGATTATCTGGATTACGATTATGAACTACTGTTTTTCTTACATTTCTTTTTTAGATGAACCAAATCATTAAAATGTCTCTATTTGCAGCCATTATGTTGTGACACTATCCATCAACAAACTTATGACTAAGAGCATTTATCAGCAAGTACACTCATGACCTCACCCAGTCTAGAGATCAAAGCTACATCCTGGCGTTTATCAAAAGGACTAACCATAAATATCATCTGCAAGTACCTGGCATACTCATCAGGGCAAAGCTACGGTTCAATTATGCATTAAACACTAAAATATCCTTCAATGACTCAATCTATGTGGTCAAACTAGATTACAGTTCTTCAGACGCCAGTACACTGAGAGATCTGGGCTGGGCACCTCTGGTTTGCAAACCGCTGCTACGGCCAATCTCCAAAACGCAGAGTGAAAAACAGCATCAAACAGGACCACACAGCTCTGAGCCAAAAACTGACCTATTAAAAGTCCAGGGGTAGTCTTTAGGAAGGGAGAGACCCAGATGAGATTAAGTGCTTTGGCAAACTTGGAAACTGGCAAATGATAGGCAACTAGAATGGGTGATAAGGAGGTTGGTTTAAATTGGATTGAGTTGTGCATTTTCAAATTTGCCTATTAAGGTAATATTCTACTGCTATGCCATTAGTGAAGTAGTTACAGTAGCAGCTTACCTATTTCTATGCTCTAAATTGGCCTAATAAATGTTGTTTTTATGTATGTATGTATGTAAGTATTTTATTATTTTCATATTTGCTATTTTGAACAATTTGAACTTGGCAACTAACATTATCATTTTGTGTAAGAAGTCAAGAAAATGGCAGCCCAAAGAACAGTCATTATCCTAATTAGTTAATGCAATTGTGACCACGTGTATCAATGCGCATTTGCGAAAGGGAAAAATAGTGGAACGGAAAGTCGACATTCAGGCTGTTCATGTGCAATACGAAAGACATAATAGATGTAGCAGTCGAGCCCCCAGTGGCAGGTGTCCTAGTACTTGTTTGTAAAAGTTTCCAAACTTTTGCTGTCCTCACTCAAACTCAACAGCCACCACGCTACATCAGCGCGTCTCTCCAGTTCTGAACCCAAAAAAATCGTTCTGCCAAGTGGATCATTCATGAAACTAGCATTAGCAAAACCAAACAACTAAAGCTTTTCTCAAGAACTGTCCCATCAACAAGACAACTGGGAAATCGACATGTGCTTTGTTTACACTGAGCCTGCAAGAAAGTTACTCCACGTTACGCAAAGGGAAAAGTTTCAAGGTGAAAACTTAGAAGCAAGTTGTTGTAAATGACGATAGCCCCGGGTAACAGTCCGCTGTCAGTCCTCTGGCGGCTGCTAAAAATGGGCATGTCCCGACATTCCTCCGGGAAAATGCCACAAACTCTTGACTGTAGTTTAGCGCTACTTTAAGGACGCCACAACCTCGACGCGCGGCAAAGACATAATACATACGCACAAAACCGCATGTTAAAAGTCTTACCTGGTAAATTTCATGGATGTTAAAGTTCCAAAAGTGTTTTCCCAAACTTCTAGCGTCTATCTATCTCCACACGGACGCATTCCCACTTGCTCCAGAAGCGGTAGGCTACACTCCAAGGTAGGTCCGCACTCCCGGGCTGTGCTCCTCCTCCTCCCCCTGACGTGAGGTCATCCGTGGGGCTGGGACGGGTATGGGCTGCTGGCTGGGACAGAGACGCACCGCACTCTCAGATGGTCGCCCCTGTCACCCCCACCTCTCGTGCGCCATTCATTGGGCATGCCTCATGGACATGCCAGGATGCGCCATACATGAATACATGAATTAGGGCACGTGTGAAGTGGCCCGGGTGGGCGGAGGGATACGCACGTAGCTGGTTAGGGGGTAAGTTATGATAAACTAAACGTGACGAGGTGTTACTTTCACTGCACGGAAACAGTAGCCTATAACACTCTATAATTTAAGTAGTGGATTTGAATAAATTCCCTATTCACAAACCTTGCACCCTGACCAAAGTATTTATTTATTATTTATTTTTTCTGCTTGCATTTCAGTAACCAACTCCTTTGCTGTCAGCACAACACAGACAAGAAAGTGAGAGCAAAGTTTGCCATCAAAGTTGTTTTGTCTTTAAAAAGAATATAAGATTAAAGGTATATTCTATTGAACAAAAACTAGGTTTTTGTAGACTATGCTGCTCCCTGTTATGTAAATTGTTAAAATCTCAGCCCCTATTGTATTTTTTTGGATTTATACATAACGCCTATGTTTTGCTATTCACTTTAAATTCTGGGTTGTGTATTACATTTAAACATGAGTATGGAGACAATTTGCGTGATAACAAGTCTATGCTGTGTCCTAACCACACTTATATTGTTTTGACCTTTGAAGCACCAACATATTTCTTAGTTCTGTTTTATGCTCAGTAGAAAAGGGTATTATTCAAATAGTGATCTAGGTTAATCATGCTGCATATTAAGTGTCTAAAAGGTTATTTAAATAAGGAGATTGTAAAGTAAATAAACTTAAATTACGCATGAATTATTTGTGTTTGTTTGTCCCCTTGTAATATTGAAGTATACTCCCTTGGATTAAGTGGCCCATAAACAAGATCGATCCATCACATCTAAAGAGCAATGGCACCACCTGGACTGGCTCAACATTAGTATGCTCCACTCACGTCCTCCATCATAACTCTGTGAAGGTCTCTGTGTTTATAATGCACGTCACTACACAGCCATTTCATACAAGCTGACTAAATAACATCAAACTCAAGGTTGGTACATGCTTTGGTTATTAGAGGCGTAAACAATAGAATCGATATGGAGTTGTTATGTTTTTCATAGTAGAGTCTCAACCTGTTCCAGTGGTCGACCAGTGTTACAGCAGTTACACAATGCAAATCTAAATGTTCTGTCTTTTGAATTGGGAAAAGTACAGTACTGTAGTGATTAACGTCTGTTACGTCTGGCTTTTTCACTTGGTGGCTTTTCAAGTATGTGATGATGTCATACTTCCAGATGGGGGACAAGAAACGATTTTCTCTGTTCATTATACAGTATTTTATGTCCAAAAAGAAAAGAAAACTAATTGTAATGCAGTAATTTATATAGTCACCAACCAAATCTCTTCAGATTAAAATAGTAACTTTACTTTATCTCTATTAGAGGTGCATTATGTAACATTGTTGATCAAAGGTCCCTGCTGCTTGTTTCCATGGAGCTGTTATTGCTTTGACTGGAATGTTCCACACTATTGCTCAAAAAAAATAATTATTATTGTGCCTCTCCACAGATGTCACCTGTATCTTGGCCTGGTGGTGTCGCTTGCTCGTCTACATGGAGAGAGATAAGTTTAATGCCATACTGAGGAACATTACAGATAAAGCAATAACATCTCTACGGAGGAAAGCAGTTGAGGTGTGATGTTATCTAAAAACCAAGCGATTGTAGGCCCACAAACATGCATCTGATGTTGTGAGACTTTTTTGAGGTAGGCTATCGCAAAATGTCAAATATTATTACAGCCCTGGTCATTAGTTCTTCCTATAGTCAAAACAAGAGAAGTGCGTGTCATGCTGTTTGACTTTCTCTTTGCGGTGTGAAGTCTGCTCAGGTCTGACACTGTTTTCACACGCTGCTGTCAGAGGAAGGGTTCTCGCCACACTGGAGGATCTGTTAGTAGAAGATATTTCAGGGTTATATTGTTGTTCTTTGTTGTGTTTTGGCCTGGAGTTCAGACAAGACGCTAAACATGGTGATAGTACTAATAAACATGCAGTGCAATGTATCATATTTAGTTATTCAGCCTTACTCCCTCAAGAGGTAACAAGTATCAAGAGAAGGTTGTAACTACTGGCCGGTGGGAGGTAACCTACATCCTAGTCTGAAGTAGAATATTGATTGAAAAATGCAGTTTTTTAATAAAATCTGATATATTTTTTTTATACATTGTTTATATTTAAGTTTATCTCATATAAGTTTTAGATCAGTTCAAGCTGGGGATGAGCAAAGGTAAAAAAAATTGTATACAGGAGTTTCAATGCATTTTAATACAGCTCATTGATACTGTTATTGAACTGATACTGCAATACTTACTTGGTATCGGATTGAAACAAAACTCATTATCGGCCATATTTAGTCTAAGGGGGCGACAGCGGCTCAGTGGTTAGAGGAGAGGTCCCCCAATCTGAAAATTGGAGGAGAGATCAGAGTTCTATCATTGTGTCCTTAGGCAAGACACTTCATCGGTTTGCCTAGTATGAATGTGGTGTGTGCGTGAGTGATTGATGGTGGTCGGAGAGGCCGATGGCACAGATTGGCAGCCTCACCTCCGTCAGTCTGTCCCAGGGCAGCTGTGGCTATTAAAGTATCTTACCACCACTGAGTATAGCGTGAATAAATCATGACTTCAGTGTAGTGTTTGACAAGCCAGTAAAGCGCGTTACAAGTGTAAGGTATTATTATTATTATTATTATTAAGGGTATAGCACTACAACACAAGTACAGCTTTAAATGGGTTTCAGACGAGTAGCTACAGCTGATAAGATTTGGTGATAAACCCTTCTTGGACGTATTATTTGTACAACTTTTTTTTTTAAGATAACGCAGTTGAGCATTTACCTCAGTGAACCCAACCCAATGCAATTGCTTTCACTTTCCAGCCTATAGCTCCCCCATGAGGTAAGTTTTGAGTTCTACAAAGAATCAGTCGCGTCATTGAAAGCAAAAACAAAAACAAAACAAAAAAACATACTATCCACAGACCAGCAAGATTGTGTGAACCAGTTTTTTATACTTTTTTTTTTTTAATCTCCAAATCCCACATCCATTCAACAAATAAACATTTTGAATTTTGATGCTATGTGTAATTTGGTGTTGCATTTGAGTACATGCAGTTTAATTCAGACTTTTCATCACCTCTTTTGGTTCGTCGGTTCCACTACAGTGTTTTCTTAACAGGTCAGAGGTGGCTGGTTAGATCCTCCTGGGCGGCCTGGACGTGGCTAAAAATGGACGCGCGCAGGAGGTCAGAAGAACCATGTCTGCAAGTCTGTGGACCACCAACTGCTGCCCTCTTCACTCACAGCACCGGGGTCCTTGAGCTCACCACACTGAGGTCCCTGAACTCAACACACAGATGGTATCAAAGCCGTGAGCTCCAGCAACCCCAAAGAATCTACAAGTTGGCAGATTTTGTTTACAAGGCCATCAAGTGCTGATGAACAGTCAGATATTGTTTGTGGACATCAATTAAAATAAAAAAGAACACCATATGCAGATCTGTGGGTAGTGACCCTTGGGGAGTGGCCAGAATTAGACTTGTATGTCATAACATTTACACTCAAGATTATTATATAGATATGATCAGAGTAACTGAATAAGAAATTTGATATTTTTAAGAATGATTTGAAGGATTTTGGACATGAATTAACTATAGGAAACAGATGTCTTTGTTAACTGCACGAGAGAGTACTCTGAGTGGCCTTGTTCACATACACTCCAAAATGTGACTATAATCAGATTTCTGGACATTTGAGATGATTTAAATAGATAGATAGACTCTTATTGTTCCCAAGAGGAAATTCTTTTTCACAGACACTGTGAAAAGAAATCACACAGATATAAACAGTAAGGACAAATTGAAAGAGGACTGCACACACACACACACACACACACACACACACACACACACACACACGCTGATGAGGATTACAGACTGTTGAGAGCAGTGATGGCAGAAGGGACAAAGCCCACATCCACCTCAGAGTCCTGTACCTGCAGCCTGAGGGCAGCAGGCAGAAGTGTCTGTGGAGAGGGTGGTCTGAGCCCCTGCCGACTGTCCGAGCCACGCGTGTTACGGCTTTGTTGTTGAGGTGGGAGAGGTCCGTGATGGGCAAACTGATGATTTTGGATGATGTGTGTGTGACCTTGGTGAGTTTATCTCTGTTGGTGATGGAGATCACATTGAAATAACAGAGGGAACTGTAAACTGCAAAATCTGATGTGAGTATTCAGAGGGACTATGATCAAAAAGAAATTAGATAATTTGGCCTTTTTTTGTCATTTAAGTAAGGCTAGGCAAGTTTACTATATAGCACAATTCGTACACAAAGTCATTCAAAGTGCTTACAGAAATAAGAAAGATATTAAAATCACAATACAACAAATCATAACATAAATAATCACAAATAATCATCATAAAATGAACATTAAAAGAGAAGAGTGCAGAATAAAGACCTTTCAGTCATATGCACAGCTAAACTGTTTTGAGCCTGGATTTAAACATTGTCAAAGTAGAGGCCTGTCTCACATCTTCAGGAAG
>KN483678.1:92888-121561 GCA_000787095.1 Periophthalmodon schlosseri | reverse complement strand
GCTTGTTTGGAGAGGCCAGTGAGCAGGACGTTACAGTCATCTAACCTACTGGAGACAAAAGTATGGATAAGTCTCTCCAAGTATGGTTTTGACAGTATATCTCTGATTTTTGCAATGTTTTTAGACGCTAAAAGCTGCAGCTGTTATTGATTTGATAATTTGATGTTAAAGTTCAAGTCTGAGTCCATTATTACCCCTGGATTTCTAGCCTGATTTGAAGGTTTTAGAGAGAGACTGAAGGTGATTACTGACACTTTCTCTTTGTTTCTGAGGGCCAAAGACTATGACTTCAGTCTTGCCTAAGTTTAGTTGGAGAAAGTTGTTTTGCATCCACGCACTGATCTGTTGGATGCAGTGGCAGAGTGAATCCACTGGTCCATATTCACCTGCTGCCAGTGAGACATAGATCTGACTGTCATCTGCATAGTTAGGATACATTATTGCCGGCCTAATGGCAGCACTGAACAACAGGGGTCCCAGGATTGACCCCTGGGGCACCCCACAGGTCAGGGACATTTTATTTGAAACACATTTTACAATTTTCACAAAGTACTCCCTATCTTCTAGCTAGGACTTGAACCAGTTTAGTGCAGTAGCAGAGATGCCCTCCCAGTCCTCTAGTCTCTGTAAGAGGATCCCATGATCAACAGTGTCAAAGGCAGCACTCAGATCTAACAGGGTCAAGACTGAGACTTTTCCTGCATCAGTGTTGACGGCTGTCATTTGTCACCTTGCTAAGAGCCGTCTCAGTGCTGTGGTGGGGCCTAAAACCTGTCTAAAACCTGAAAGTTAATAAGCTGTTGGTAAACAACTTTTTCAAGGACTTTGCCTAAAAACTGCAGATTTGAGATGGGTCGGTAATTGTTCAGTATTGTGGCATCAAGACTGCTCTTCTTTAGGAGAGGCTTCATAACTGCAGTTTTCAAAGCTCTTGGGAATGTTCCAGATTGAAGTGACATGTTAATTATGGAAACAAGTGGTGATAGCAGCCTGTTGAGCACAGACTTTAGAAATCCAGTGGGTAACACTAGGTTAAGTAATCGTGTAACTCCAAAAATGTGATATTAATCAGATGTTAGTGCACATGTAACTGCAGCCAGTGTGAGACAAAGCTTAGAGGATACTCAAGACAAAATGGGAATCATCACAGGTACAACAATGTATTAAGTATACTCCAATTTAAAAGGTGCACTATGTCCTGTTTTTGAGGATTGTAATTGAATCAGTGAAAGACAGACAAGTTTAATGCCCTATTGTGGAACATTGCAGGCAAGTAACATCTCCGTGGTGGCAGACCTTCCACCAGAAAAGTACATAGTGCACTTTAAATGTTTTGCATTTCATTGTTGTGTGTAATGTTCTTATAATACAGAATATTAGTTAGGCTACCCCAACTACTGCACTGTATCTGTATATAATTTGGTGTGACAGTGAAGTAACAGCCTACCGCTCACTGTTTACTATGAAGCAGTTAAAAAAGAAAAAGAACAGGCCTTAATGTCACCTATATTAGTCCCACAGCACTATACCACCCACTTCAGTTTACCTTAACCCAAACTACAGGGACTGGACCAGACCTCAACATTAAACAGCTCAAAGAATGTCAAGTGTGTCATGGAACTTTTACCACTTATGATCCTTCATTTCGGTTCATTTACAATAAACAGACACTTTCAAAATAGTGGTTGTTATTGCAGAAACAGCCTTTTTGCCGAGCCAAATTGACTGGTGTATGCTGACATCTAGTGGAGAGAATAATGAACTGCAAAAACACGGCAAAAAAATGAAGACAAAAAAATACTACATTACTTTTCTTTTATTACAAGTGCCAAGCAACAAGCTGTATCAATTTCTGTGAAAACATCCAAAACTCCCCTTTACAAACCCCTTACATACCCCAACACATACCACAACTTTTTTTTTTTCCCCATCAACTTTTCGCAAATATCTACAGGAATGTTTCATCTCATAATAACAGAGATACTTCAAATATTCAGAGTATAGTGTAAACAAGCACTGCCTCAAACTGCTGTCTAACAAAGCAAATACGATCAACATGAAAGCGTTCTCGCCAGCCCCCCCTGGTGTTGAGACTTCCTGTTTGTCTCTCACATATGGGTTAACATGTCTGCCTAGGGAACAGAATAGTTTAAAACTTCCTAGGCTGTTGGATGAAGTACGTTCTGGGGCAGTGGGGCTTCTCCACAGCGGGCCGGACCCTGCTGTGCCTCACGCTCACGGGGGTTTCTGGGAAGTCATGGCTGAGCTGGAAAAAATAAGGAAATTAAAAGGAAAGTCAACAGTTGAACCAGTTTTACCACTTGCATCTAGACAATAGCAAAATAGGGAGAGTCCTTTACCTTGTCAAGAGTCCCAGACAGGAGAAGGTTGACTTGGTTTATTCTGTTGGGGGCTGGGACTGGCCTGTTGCAAGACGATATTTAGTGGTTAGCAAACACATGACGCATTATAAACAGTGGGACAGCTGTGATATTGTAGTCTCAGTCAATGTGAGATTGAATTCCAAAGGTAAAAACAATTAGACATAGGTTAAAACTAATTGCGATGTGATACACCCAATCTGCATGCACTGCCCCAACATCGTTTATCCATGCAAACACAGAAAAGTAACTTGAAAAGGGCTTGATTGGAAAAAATCCCTGAAATGTAAGGCCAATATTTTTATTTATTTAAAACTGAATCAAGCCAACAATCTGGTGACATATCCACAGTACACAATTATCTGAAAAAGTACATCAAATTGTAATATATTGCAGGAAAGTGAAAAAGTTTACTCTGGAACTTTACTAAAATTTGAATTTGTGCATGTGTCAAATCTTTTAAAATACTGATCTGTTATATGCCTCAACAGCAACATATACATCAGCTGGAAAAAAAAAAAAATCAATTATCAAACCATTCCTTAAAAAAAAATAAAGAGCCGTGACAACTGTCGTATAGTCACATGGGAATCTGCAGCTCTTCACTGTGTCATTGCTTGTTGTGCTAAATATACTGCAGTTTGTTATGCATTTGTGAGTCAATAATTATATGTACTACACACTTACTTTATTTTTTCAGCCCTCTTTGCATCTTTCTCCGGTGTGTTACTGTCCTCTATGCTTTTCTTGGCCACACGTTTACCCCCAGCCTTCACTGTTAAAAAAGATAAATGCAACTTTATAAGCATTTTCAACAAAACATAAAAAAGAGGGATTTCTAAACAAGTGCCAGACATTTCACAGACCTATAATTTAGAATAACCATGTGGGCGCATAATTGCTTGAAGAGACTGCACATGTACACAGTGTCCTGGTTTTTGTTATTGTGGGCTCGCTCGCTCACTGTTAGGAATCTCAATGTAAGTGACCTACATAATGCTTAAAAAGCCTCTTATGGCCAAGGGTGGGTGAGGAGGGGTGTGCGAAAACAAACACTACAGGGTTCAACTACCATGGAAGTAAATAAACACTTGTACAGTAGCCAGCTATAGGCATCTGGACAAGTAGAAGTCTCCATAACTTTATTCAATGATTGGTCAGCAGTTCCACTATGAATAACAAGGCAATTTTTATGCACCGCTTTGAAATGGACCATTAGGAACATAAAGCCTATAATATGGTGACGTATAGGTATAACATTTAAACGTTTTTTTTTTCTTCATGATTACTAAATTTAAGGTAAATTGCATGTTTTAAATACTTAAATTTAATTTAAAAATTTCCCCTGACAATCACAAAACCAGTATGGATGCAATGTTGTAGTCATAAACAGATATCCTCAGTTTTCCCCATTCATTTAACTTTTTGAATGAACCAAAATGTATATCTATACATGATAGATGCCTAAAAGATAAATGTTTTTAAAATGTCACTTTTTCCTTAGCTAGAGGAAAACTCAAAATCTATACCCACATTTTTTGACAAATTCCATGGAGACTACTTAGCACTTTGTGTACGACTGAGATTTAACCCTTGATGCATCACTTGAGCAGGATAACAAAAGATCGCAAAAATGAAGGAATTTGCGTGATCTAACCAAGACTATTCCTAATGGATGTTAATGCACGTTATTGTGCATGTAAGAGGACATTGCAAACAGCAGCATATAAAGAAAAACTAGGGCGAGAACACGATGTTACTTTGTGGGAGCCTGTGCAGTACGTCATACTCTCTGCAAACGTTGGCACTTTGTCGAGTACAAACCATCACGCGATGCATCAATGTAGCGGAAATCTAATGATTTTAACAAAGAAAAAATGTTACCTGCAGGAGGATGGCCCGCTTTGAGCACGGCAGTCGTTTTCCCCGCGGTCTTAGACACTGGCTGAACCATTTTGGAACTTGAGTAGTAGTAAAACGATGAAGAGTAACAAACCCCAAACCTCGCAGCTGAACGTCCACTCAGTTGTTTTTATGCCCCAAAGACGTCATGACGTCACGGGCACGGGAAGCATGCGTCGCGGAAACGCCCACCACTATTGTTATTGCAGAATTGTTGCCCATGAAAACGAAATAGATTTAGTAACGTGGTCTGGGGCTTGATTTCGCGTCCATATTTTATTGGCAAATAATATTGGTCTTTTTATCATATGTTACACTTTTGTAGATCCCCATAAGATAGTTACTCAGAACACCTGTGGCATTTAAAGTAATCCTAATTAAGGATAAACTGGCGCCACCTTGTGAACAATATGCTCCGTTACAAAAACACATTTGTGATAATTCATGAACCAGATTATTCTGGGGGGCCATAAGAATAGACAGATTAGAGATACAAATCTGCATAAAGCAAGCATAGGCTAAACTAATGTGGTATCCTCAAAAACAGCTTGTCTCAAGATATACTAGGCCTTCAGTTTAAAAATTTAATCAGTACCATAATGAAATTAAACCGAAGATGACAGAATTTTCAATGGTGTGGGTTTTTATGGTTTGAATGTTTGTACAGTTTTGCTGCAGAAGTAATTTTTCTTTTAATCTCAAACACATATAGGTTAGGTACGTCTTCTGCATGATTGTAATGTAAAATAATTTAATTAGTGTATGGAGAAAAAAGAAAAAGTAGGCCAAACCATAGAACCATAAAACCATAAAATGGATTCTCAACTATAGTGGGCCACAGAGATGGAATAAAGTTGAGTTAACTAAAATTTCATAGTTATTCAAAACTGAAATCATTGTGCACTTAAAAAAATACAGCACAGCATTTAAAAAACAAAACTGACCTTTTTATTATTTTATCATGGTTGTGATATAATGCCATCTTTTCCACATAGTTTCTTCATCATATTTATATATCTATAGAGATTTTTAACATGGCACGAGTTTTATTGTTGAACCAGTGCTGATGAATGTAAACCAGTCAACATGATTTCATTTTTTCTCTTATTTACAAGTGAAAGAAATGTACAAGACTCCATGGCGTTACACGGTTTGCAACAGTAAGTACAGATACACTTTGTTCCCTCTGTACAATCTAACATAAGTCTACAATTTCATTTTTTACAGTTATGGAGTTCATGATCCTTGGGCTTCGGGACGTACATGGTTCTTTTTCTCTGCTTTTCTCGCCGCATACCCTCGCTGACATAACTTCACCACGCTAAAGAAAAAACTAACATCTATCAGTCTAGACAATACTAGAATGTCCATCTAGAAATTCCCGATCTAATTCCTTTCTCTACTAAAAAAAATAATTTTAAAAAACATTCCGCGACTTTCTTTGGCACACATTCCGAACTTCCATCTTTTGTCGAACTCCTCCACTTAGTACACACAACACACAACCGATATTTAAAGCCGAGTTCATGGAAAAGTCTGAGTTTTCTTTGTGCTCCCAAAATGTTCCCAGGAATTTGTGAATGGAATGTCTTATACCCAGGAGTCAGGCGAGCCCGGGTACTGGTCAGCCCTGTAAGAAGGCCGCCGTGTGCTAGCGTAGAAGTCCACATAGTTTGTTTTGTGCGTGTGCGTTTGCGAGCTGTAGTCGACCGCTGGCGGGGGGTACGTGATGACCTCGTCCATGTAGAGGTCGTCGTAACCATGGGGGTGCTGCAGGTACATTCGGTAGGTGTCGTAGTTCCTCCTGCCGGGCTCGTCTGTGTAATACATAGGCTGGAAAAGACAAGGTACATCGATGAGCGTCAGGGGTAATTCAAATGGGTTCAGTTGTTTACAGGTACTAAAACATTCTGACAGTAATAGTTTTTTCTTAGGGTGTAGTTGTATTTATCTTTCACAGTTAGAGGGAGATCAACTTAAGGAGCTGTGGTTGTACTAGTTTCAAGTTTCTTCTTACAGTGGAGTATAAATGTGGGATATACATGAGGAATACTAGATTTTGATTGGACTTGGTTACTTTAAATGGCTTGTCTGTTCTGTTCAAAATCTGGTTTTGATCCACCTGAACAAGACTAAAACACATGTCTTACGATTTTTATGCTATGCTGCTACTACTGGTAATAATTTGAGTTTTCCTCTTGTGGTTGTAGGTAAGTAATTTGAAGCATTTTAGTTTCACTTTTGATAGTGACAGGAAACATCTTGTCGAGTCTGCAGCTGTCTAAAAGTACACTTGACTTCCTGAAATACAACCATTTATTAAAGATAGGTAGTGCGATAAAAAAGTTAACCTTCCACTCAACAGTGTAAAAAAGTAAAATAAATACATACAAACTCTGGTTTAAAGATTGGCAGCATTAATGTGTGTGTATAATATTATAAAATTTATTGTAAATTAGTATGTCCTCATCACGTTGACTATTTGAAATGGACCCTGGATCTCCCATCGTCTTTGCCTCTGTTGGGTGTACTTCCAGCGGGCATGTTTGGATAAGTTTGCTCCTGACAGTTTCTGGAGACTGGCCCAGACCCTCCCAGCAGTCACATCCACTGGAGCTCTGACAAAGGCTGATGAGCTGGGTCACTCCCCGGAATCACCCTTTATCCACAGCGGAACACATGTCAGTCTCTTTGTGTTAGGTCAGTGAGCCGAATGAGCTAATCTCCCCTGCCAACTAAATTCTGCTGAGTGAAGTAGTCTGAAATATCGTCTTTTTCAAATGTTTTGCCTCATTTTTTTTTTGCCTTAATATGGGTCTCATCTTCCTGTTAGGTGCCATTTTGAAGACCTTCAATCATTCAAAAAAGATACATTTTGTTTTGACCGCTCATAGCGATGAAAAATGAGCACTGTTGCCACAGCTCTGAAATGCTTGGATACTCATGAGTTTCAGCTTCCTGTTATTTGCAACTTTTTACAGCACTTTTTCCATTCAATAGATATAATAGTTTGTTTTAAAATGTTAATCGTTATGGCAACTGCCACATTTGCTGCCATATTTGGTGTAAAATGCCACATTTGGCCTGTAGCATCTCAAAGGTCCATAGCTAGGCTCTTTGGCTAAACTCTTGCACAGTCTCCATAGATACGAAAAGTTCATTTCACACAATCCAACACTTCCTTACTTGTGTCTGTTGAACTGCACATGCTGCACTTCTTAGATTTTTAAAATCCCATGCTATAATGTTAAAAACTGAGCTAAAAAAAAACAAGTTTCAATGCCTGCTCAGCGTGTGAACCAGGTAGTCAAAAAGCTACCTGGCCCAAACCCAATTTCTAATGAGTTTATTTTGTGTTGTAATGTTGTGCAATATGACCCAGTTCTCTTCCTTTATGTAATACATAAATGGGACAAGTCTTATCATCAACCATGTTTCTTAAGTACCGTCCAGTCACAACAGAGGGCACCATCTGTCCAATCAGAGCAGGTTTGAGGGCAGAGGCTCAGACAGATAAGCATAGGAGGTTTCGTACACTAGATACCATCTTAAATGAACTATTGTTCATGATTTAGCAGTATATTTACCTGTGTTCTTCTTGGCTCTTCTCTTGTAGGTGAAGAGTAGTAATAGGGCGAAGGCTTCCCAGACCCTAAAAGATTTTTTAAAACGTACAGTTGTATTAAAAATGGCAAGTTATTATAACAAAAAGCAGCACATTCCAATTAGTTAAAATTACTTCACTTGAATGTGCAGGAAAGGAATATTTTAACATCAATAGTAGGCCAACATCTGCAGCTCTTGTGTTTACATGGCCCAAGGGAGGAGTGTTTAACTTGGCTTTTCTATCAGGCCAGAGAAATCCTACAAAGTCAATTTCCAGTTGACTGTGTAATACATGAGGGGCGGTGGCTTCTGCTGTTTACCCTGCCCTCCATGTGCTCCCACCCCACTGCAGGCTGGAGAGGGCTGGAGAGGGCTGGAGACGGCTGGAGTGTGCCCGGTGGCCACTCCAAACCCAAGTCGCCTTCCTCAAGCTTGGGACGAGTAACAATAAGCGCCCTTGTTCACTGCACTGTTTTGTGGTCTGCTATTCTGCATTTCCGATCAGTCAGTAAAAAGAACTCTCTGTACCATTCATTACACGCAGAGCAAATAGGGAGGCTATGCTTAAGACTTGATTGTGATATATAGCCTATGCAAGAAGGAGGTGCACAAGTTTTAATACAAACTAATGCTGTATTAGTATAACCTTGTACAGCAAGATGGATTCTCGCAACATTTGTAAGTTCACAAACTCTCGAGAATCCATCTTGAAGGACTCCCGCTGTAAGGTTAATCAGGCAGGCGGACCAATCACAGAGCACCAATCAGATTCAAATAATCGTCATGACGTTCCGTATTTCCCGATTGCTTTCAGCGAGAGCCATCCCAGTTCAATGTGTAGAACTTAATTCCGAGTGCTACACATATCAATCTGGTGTGAGCCAGGTTAGTATTATTAGGCCTCCAAGTTAGACAAATGTTAACCTAGCTTTACCTTTTGTCATTATATGGTTGCTGTCAATGTGTTGTGCAAATTGTGTCATTATGCAGGTTTGAAATATACAATTGTCATTAACAGTAGTAACAATGCAATAGTTTTTAGTAGCACTATAGTCGCTTTACAATGTTGTGCATTATTCATTCTCTCCATACTCTGATGGTAAGATATATTGGCAGCCAATCTGTGCCATTAGCCCCTCTGACCACCACCAATCACTCCCTAACACATCACACTCACATGAGGTAATGTGAGTGAAGTGTCTTGCCCAAGGACAGAATGACAGTTTTAGAGCAGCACTAGAGCCAATGTTGCCCCATAGTTGCAGCTGGTATTCCCAGTGGCCCCATCCAAAGTCTAACCGGGCTCAGACCTGCTTGACTTACGAGATTGAGCACTGACAAGGTGGTATGTTAGTGCTGAATGCTAATAGCTCCGCCTAGAGTGACTCCATCATTTCTAATCATATAGTTTGTGAAAATGAATTGATCAAAACTATACCACAATAAAAAAGACAAATGACAATAAAGTTTTCACATCATCTAAGAAAGGCATTATGTTCTTTGTAGCATAAAAAGTGCATCCACTTTCTAGGAGAAAGTGGATCTGGGCAGAGATAATGGCAGAAGACAGACAGGTTATAGAATCTGCCCAGAGCGTTTGAAGGATAAAACATATCTCGCCCTGCAAAGAAAAGCTACAGGCCAGTCGAGGAGAGAGAGGCCATACTCTGAATATGGTTTCAAATAAAAGTGGAGAGTACAAGGTCTACATTCAGTATATAATATAAAATGATTGTATATTTTATACACATTGGTTTATAATATAGGAGGAAAAAGATCATTCTGTTTAAACAAGTTTACATAATGGGGAGATATCTATACATTTAAGATTCTACTCTAAAACTCATTCGTCTTCAACAAGCGATATTTAAATAACTCCAATAAATGAGAAGACCTCCATCAATGGAAGAATTTAAAGCTATCATATGTAACAAACTAAAAATAGACTAAAAATAAAGCATGTATTTCATGTTGGTTGTGTTTATTATCCTAAAAAAGTAGAAAAAACATCCGGCCTTACTCTGAGCGAGCTTGCATCTCCACAAACCTGACTCTTGTTTCCATGGAAATGTTGTTTCTTTGGCTATAATCTTCTACAGCATGTCCTAAAACTATCAGTCTCCATGAAGAATGTTTTAATGGTTTTAACTTTCTCTTTCCATAGATTCATGCAGATGATGGGCCACCTCCACAAAGTTACTTCAGTTGACTAAAGTTATAAATTTGACCTAAACAATTTAAAACTATTTTGATGAAGTTTACACATAATTACTGAAATAATACATTAGGCAAGTTATTTTCAAATTCAACTGATGTGGAGTAGTATCCATGTATCGTACCCATACCTGTATACTGGGTTTTAGGTACACTGTTGTCTCCCTGGTAACTATAAAATTGCATAGTTGACTGTGCCCTCTGATAGTCCCGCAGGGTGTCCCTCCTCTCTTTGATGCCCAACACGGCGGGAGACGACGTGGCACTGGCGGCTGGGAGCAGAGTAAGAGTGAGTTAGATTCCTGAGGTTTTTCTCCGTAGAATGCCACTGTATATTTTGGTGCGATGTAGCCTCTAACTAAGAGCACTTACCCGGGTGGTTGACGGGGGAGATCTGGACAGTGCTGGTGGGGAGCGCGGGCTGCGACTTGAACCGGTCTCGTTCTAGTGTGGAGACAGGGGTGAGGAAGTGGTTCTGCGTCCAGCCGTCCTATAAGAAACACAGAGAGAATGATTTTAGTATAGAAGAAAGAGAAAGGTAGAAAAAAAAAATAGATTCTATTGTTGAAAACTAAAAATAAGCTCTTGTTCATAGTTTAATGCACTCTCATTTTTTAAGAAGAAAAGGACTAATCATATGCAACCAAATCATCTAACATTTTTACATATGAAGACAAATCTGAGTCATTTTAAACCCAAATGTATTCTTGTTCCCATCTATTTCACTATGCTACTTCTGTCTGATAGTCTGCCAGCTTTGGCTTGACAAAAAAAGCAGAGCACAAGTGAACCTGAACAAAGGCCAGGTGAGGCATCTGTCATCTACTTGTGAAAAACATACAGATGGAGCCTTAAACTAAAGTTGCGTGTATTTTAAAGATGAGGAATGGCATTAGATTCTTTCCCCAGTACAGATGTATTGTATAAGCAGTTCTTGACGTCTGTACTGTCTGCATCTAATTATAAAGCGTTTTATTATCCGATAGTCAGGAAGTGCACTGTTAGCATGCTAGTTGTTAGCTTTACTGTGACAGCAAAACTCCGCTCTGGTCTCTGAAAGTTGTGAAACACGCTTATAAACTCATCGTGGTGAATAATTAGGACGGTCGGAATACATAAGGTAACTTCAGACCACTGCAAATCGTTTAAAATAAACTGTTTTTCACGTTTTTAAGACAGAAAAAAGTCAAGTACAGCGCCTTTACAAGCTTTCGTTTTTTAAAATTGCACTTTTAGTTTTTTTTTGCAAATTACTTCATAAGACGATATAAAAACATGCATTGGAGTTTGATTCTTTTCAGCAACTAATTTTATGTGGCAGAAAATAGCTACATAGCAATAGCCTGTGTCTTTGTGTTCATAAACAATTACATGCTACACATATATACAATACCACTTGACTTACTTTCTTATAGATGGTCCGTAGATCCCGATACTGCCACAGTGTATTGAGCACCTGAGCTGCGGCTTTCACCACCTTTACAGAATACCTAAAAAATAAACATACATTTATACATCTACATAACTGGTCTCTAAAACAACGTGAAAAAGCATCTTCCACTAACATCTTCTTCCACATCTACATAACTGGTCTCTAAAACAAAGTGAAAAAGCAGGGAGTATTTTACTTCTATGGGGTATTAACTGCTAACATAACATTCGGATCACAATGTAACCTTTTATTGTTTTGAAAAAAATCACCGAAAATAATCATCAACACGTTTTATAAGTTTCACTTTCATTTTTGATGCTCTGCGTGTCCCCTTCCTTTGCTCTCCACACTAAGTCACTCCCCCTTCAGAGCGCCATCACAACACAGTCAGCGTGCATTCTGCTAATACCTACTGCACATCGCATCACGTTTGTCAAGTTGCTGTGTACAGATTTGTATCATGCTTTTGTATATTTATGGAGAAATGTCGTGTGGGAGCATCGATGACTTAGGCTTGTGGGCTGAGCTAACTGTAAAGAGGGTTCAAGTAGGGCCCGGGAGAGATCACTAAAATACTCTAAACATGCAAGGATGACATCCAAAAACTCTCCTGGTAATTTTTGATGAGGAAAATCATTATAACGTGATATAAGAAATAGATTTAGCCTAATACCCCCTCTTTAAGTTCCTTACAAAGTAGAGTTATTTAGCCTCCTTATAAGAAACCCAAAAACCTCACCTTGACCAGTATGTAAACCAAGACTGTTCAACACGGCGACAGGATGATGGGAAGTACGCACTGTCCCGAATGCATTTCAACCCAGAACACTACTTTATATAGAGCCAACTCGAAATAGCTGGCATCCCACCCCTCCACTGGGACAGCAAACCTCAATACACACAAAAGCACCTTCCCTGAGGCTATGGCTTGTCCTTCCTGCCTCATTTTAATGTTCGCAGGTATAGCTAATATTTTGTCTAGGGATAGTGTATCAGTATTTCAGTAATTCAGTTGGTAATTGAGGTATAGCTAATATTTTGTCTAGGGATGGTGTATCAGTAATTGGTGATGCCAGAGTTTCCCCAGATATCGGTGAGTCAGATAATTGCTAATTTTGACAATACTTTGTACCAATACTTTATACCAATATTTTGTACCAATATTTTGCAACAATATTTTGCAACAATATTTTGCACCCTGATTTTTTCCCATGTATTTGAGCAAAATTTATTTTGCCCCAAAACAGATAGATTATAAAAAAAAACAGCTCTAGAGGTCAAAATAAGTCAGCTGTGTGCTGTCTTCACCTAATTAGAAAGCATTTTATTGTCTGATAATCACGAAGTGTGCGTTAGCATGCTAGTATAAGATTTAGCTCCGTGGCAAAACTATGCTTTGAAAAGCACTTATAAACGCATTACTTTAAATAATTCGAATGCTCGGATGCAGTTTTTTAGTAGACAGTAAAAATCTGGCACAGTGCCTTTAATATCTGTATCGACAAATGGCGATTATCAGCCCCAAGAACAAGTCAAATATTAGATATCGTATCAGCTCAACAAATCCATATCGTTTCATTCTTAATTCTGTCGCTCTCCTCACCTGTCCCCACGACCTTTAGTGATGTTGACCAGTTTTTCGATGCCCCCCGTATCGGCCAGGGCTTTGGCGTTCTCCATGTTTTTGCTGGTCACCTCGTGCAGGGTGCAGCAGATGGCTGCGACGGTTTCATCAGAAAGCAGCGTGGTGTTCCCCCCAGGCAGCCGGTTCACTAAGTCCCTCATAGCGTATTTACCTGAGCAGAAGAAAGAGGGAAATGAAACTGGGTCTGAAGTAACTGTACTCTTACTTGAATAAAAGTATTGGTTACTCTTCCCACTGTGAGTAAGTCTACAAGGTGACAAAACTGACAATATAAAATTGTAACCTTTGTTTCTTGCACTGCTCTTTCAGATATAATGTAGTTCTTTCAAATTCATTGTGGTCTATCCTTTGAAAACACTAGATTTTGTGCATTATTTAATGTTTTGTCCTCCCAATTTCATTAAATTATAAATTCCAAATTTGGTACATCTCGACTGTTATTCTTTGAACTACTCTTATTTGAGTCATATTTTTCCCAAATACTTTTTTACTCTTACTTGAATACTTTCTTGGACCATTACTTTTTACTTTTACTAGTGATAAGTAAGTAATAATAATGAATATTTTAAAGTAAAGTTACTCTTACTTGAATTCAGTGTTTGGCTACTCTGTTCAGCTCTGGTTATTGAGACAGGAAATCAGTTTTGTTTTGTTTGTGTACGTTATAAAAGAAAGAGTTAATATACATTTGGTGGGGTCTTTACAGTTAATAAAAGTACAAAGTAAAAGCCATGTGGACAATATTAAAAGGTTGGAGGCCATGTTGTCTGTAAATCCTTGAGTAAACGTCAGTGATCTAAGTTTATTACATGTTTATCTTAGACCTTAAAACTACAATCACATGTCTTCCTCCCACCCAAAGACGATAGTACTTCTTTTATCTAACAGTTGGTCCAACCCCACATTTAGGTTTCAGACTTTGTTTGATACTTGTTATGACATGTATTGATGGGTTTCATTCAGTCACATGGCAACTATCAAAAATTTCATGAACTCAAACAAAAAAATAGACATTGTGTTGAATGAAAATGTGTGGTAGTAGTAGAGCAGTGTTTCTCAAGCTGTGATATTGATTTTCTATGTATACCACTGTTATGAAGCTCCTTCAGGGGGTACTTGGACAGGTCTTCAATACGTACATTTGCCCAATTCAGTTCATTATATTCATTTTTTGTCCTCCTTTAGCTAATTTCTTGTTTAGAGCTACTGCCGGAATAGTCCTGTTGTGTATATATGTACCTGATTTAGATCTGTTGGCTCTTGGAAAGCCAAATCTTTTCTTTGGTGGCACTAGGTGTAAAAAGTTTTGAGCAAACAGGATGTTAACAAAGTCCTTTTTTTTCTTTTTTATTGTTGGCTAATAATGCCAGTGATGCTATGATAAGAGCGTAGTATATTTACCTTGTGTGTGGGTGCATGCTACGCTCTGCGCCTTTTCTTAGGGACAGTTTTTTGAATTGAATGTCATCAAACCCTGTTAAATAAGGCCCTATCTTGTGCTATTGTTATACATGTCATGTTCAGACTACACAAAGATATTCCATCCAATGCTGTATACACTATAAAATGGCATGTTTTCCACTGTGGTCCTATTTCACTACACTATTGTAATACTATACAGTACAACGCAACCAATGAAACTAATAAAAATGAAGTTCTAGTAGAGTCGGAACAGCATCTGGCATAAAACCTTTAAACACCACAAATGTAATATACAGTCAGTGATTAGCACCTCCCTGAAATATTCACTGGCCACGTATGACATTAAGTATTCAAATGTCAAATACCGCATACAGCTGCTTTAGCCCATTATTAGATACATGTACCTATGAGTTCCTTGTTCCTAACGTCCAGCGCCATATTTCTCAGCGCCGTGGCAACCGAACACACCACGCGATCGTTATCCATCCGCAGCAGCTCCACCAGAATGGGCAGACCTTTTTCTTTTCGCACCGCTGCCCGAATATACGCCGCAAACTGCAAATAAACAACATTACAACTTATAGTACAGGATTTCCGTCACTGTCGAGAGGTCTTATGGTGCACAACAGAGGAGATGTGACTGATATTAGAGATTAAGACTTGTACCTTCCAGTTGCCCGCTGATAGGTTTTGAAGAGACCCAGCAGCCCCCTCTAAAGTGGCAGGATTGGAGCTCTCGGCCAGTAGTGTAAGGTAAGGCTTAACCACAGCGGGGTGCCACAACATCTCCGCACCCTTGGGAGATTTGGAGAAGCCGGGTATAGGTCCCACACCGTCCCACTAGACAAGAAAAACAATGTTATTTGATTTATAGCTTTGCAGTGGTGCCATACAGTAAATGACAGATATTTATGTTGTTGTGAGGTGCAAATGGTATTGACTAACATTTCTTGAAGCAGTGGACAAATTATTCACTTTTCAACAATGTCTGATTACATTTTGACTTATGCATGGGTTTGAAACATTAGGACGGTGCCCCTAGCAATCAACAACAAAATATTCCATCTTTTGAATAGGCAAAAGTGCTCTAAGTCTTTCAAAACAAGAAGGAATGTGACTGAAACTTATGAATAGAGATAAAATTTGGCTTTATCAGCCAGAGAACAGGGGTATTAGTAATACTTTAGTTGGGTACTTGTTCAGCTGAAGTGTAAAATTAGGCAAATGTGTCCCTTTCTGTACAGTCTTATATTTTATAACTACAAAAACAAGACTCTGAACTACATAGCCTAATATGGGTCTTTAAGCTATGTTATAACCTATGTTATAATGCCGTTTCCTCATCAAAAACATACATGGAGTGGGGTTTTGTTTTATTCACACATGTTTAACACATAAACCCTGCATATTTAGGCTGAGTTCTTCTCTCAAACAGAAAACACTCTGTTCCACCTTGTGATGTCAAGTGGTAATACAGGAAGTGCTCCACTGTGTTTTTAAGCTCAATACACCTTCACTAAAATCATTTGGATAATTTCATCCCTGGAATTGCCAATCTTTACTGAACTAAAGGTAAAAAGTAAACTATAGCTTGATGACATCACAAGGTGGAACAGAGCCTTTTGAGCTTTAGAGATATAGAAAGACTAATAATAGAGGGTTACTCAAACATGTGTGAATGAAACAAAACACAACTCTGGGTATGTTTTTGATGAGCTAACGACATTATAACATGGCTTAAAGCTCACAAGAGTCAATTTTGTATAATATATGAACTTAAATACAAAAAAGATTTACATATTTTAATCAATACAGGATCCATCAGCTCATTGCCAAACTCACAGTGTCCTCTTGTGGACTCTTTTTCTTCTTCTTCTTGCGTCCCCAGCAGCTGGAGTCCTCCTCTTTGTTTGGCGACTCACATCCTAACAGCCCGTCCACCTCGCTCCCCCCGATCATCCGCGAGGGGGGCATCTCCAGCTCCAGGCGGTACGACAGGTTCCTCAGAGTGCAAATACAGTTCTCCACGATCTGTAAGCACAATATGATCAAGTTAGCTATTTTTTTCCTCTTTGTTCTTTAGACAGCAAATAAAAGCACAAGGAACAAGATGGTACTAAAGGCAATTTGTCTGCTAATCCTAAAATATTAGTAATAAAATATACACTTCTGGACTAGGTAATTTTGCTTGTCTTCATGAAAATGTTATTGGTTTGTCTGGAATGTTCCAGTGTAAGGGATTAAAGTTACCCATCCATAGAAATTAGAAATCTCAATGTGACTTCCCTGGTTAAATAAAGTTAAATAATAATTTAAAAAAAACTCCATGGAGACAAACAGATGAGTTACAGGTCAGATCTGTGGAGAGGTGGACCCACTCACAGTAAAAAAATGCATGTTTTTCAAGGTATATATGAGCAATAAAAACACCTGCGATAAAATGAATTCAAGATAGATATGTTTAATGCCATACAGTGGAACAGGCAGTGCAATAAGATCTCCATGGAGACAAGAAGGTAGCAGACACTTCACCAGAAAAGTTACACAGTGCACCTTTAATACCAGTTGATCAGAACCCAAATATAGTAGTTTACCCATCTTATTCTCAGAGTAGCAAAAAATATGTTGTTTTTTTTTTTCTTTTTGGGTTTATATTGACACAACAAGACAAGTGTGCGAATGATGCACTGTCATGGCGGCAGGCCCTTAAATAACTGAGAGAAGCTACAATACACAAATCACTAGTGTATCCACGGCCTTTCCTAGCGTTACGAATCAATTAGTCACAGCACCTAAAGGCCGTTTGGTTAGAAAGACTATCTCTGAGCTAGGCTAATGGATTGAGCCCCATGCTGTTTGAGCGCGCTAGCTAGCAGAATGTCAATGAGCATTCATGTCCGAGAGAGGAGAGGCCGAGCTCCCATAGGATTACAAATGAAGCACTTGACTCTTGAAGTACTTTACACCACATAAAAGTACATCTGGGAGCGTGATTTAATCTGACATGCCCATAAACTGTCAGTAGCGTGTAGATAAGGCAAGAGCTCTGATCATGATATTTTAATTGGACGGCGCTTAGGGCAGTGAAGCGTGGAACAGTTTTCCGCTAGCTTCTGTGCGCATAACTCAAACAGGAAGACATCTTTAAACAGGCAACAGAAGATTTCCCTCGCGGTCCTTATCTTATGGCAACATGTTTTCCATCAAGTGAGCTGTCAATAATGCTACATATAAGAAAGGGTTGAATTTGATTTGATTATAACTGGAGTCAAGTGTATGTACAAGAGATACGGTTTGTACTTGCTCCTCTTAAGATGTGTTCATGTTTTCAAATTGAGCAGCGATTATATCAAGAGGAATTTTAATTTAAATAACTGCCAACAGCAACCATCATAACTGCATGGATATACTGTAGTCTGGAGTTACAAATTACAATTTAATCAATAAAATCTAGACAAAAAGTGGACTATAACTTAAACGTAAAAGTATTTATTGATGTATAAAGTTCACATCAATTCAATTGTACCAACTTAAAAGACCTGATTTTTACTGCCTTAAAAACATGAAAAACAGAACTAGTTCATTTTATACTTTCAGTGGTCCTCACTTTCAGTTATTCCTCACTTATCTTGTGCATTCTGAGCATCCTAATTATTCACAGCAATGAGTCTATAAGTTATTTCACACCTTTCAGAGGCCAGAGCGGACAACTAGCATGCCAGCAGCGCACCTACTTATTCTCAGACAATAAAACTTATTTTGACCTTAAGAGCTGCTTCTACAATATATCTGTACTGGAGCAAGACAAATTTTGCTCAAGTACATAACAAAGAAATAGATCTTGAGTATGTTTGAGTTCAAGCGGTGCATCTTATAGTTTTAATAGCAGTATAAATCAAACGCTCAAACAAAGCCGTGTGGGGGCGTGTGCGCACTGTACCTTGCTGTCAAAGTCCGACGTGTTGACGCAGGCCTTGATGACGTAAAGTAGAGAGTCCACCAGCCCCTCGCAAGTGCGCATCTGTTTTCTGGCCTCCTCCCCAGCCGAACTCAGGTTTCTGTCAAAACACCCACACAACATTTGATTTGGAGCTCAACTCCACAAACAAATGGGCAATAATGACCCAAAATGGCAGCTGTATGGGTTTGAGATGTATAAAATGTGTGTGGTCTACTCTCGCCTTTGTACAGCATATAAGTAAATAACTAGATGTCTGCTATAAACAACAGTGGTATAGATTTGTATATATGCACGGTCTTGTTTGAACCCACTGTGTCCAATTAAAGTGCTGTGTTCTACATCCAGCAGAAGGCTTCAAAGGAATTATCCCCCAGAGAAAAGCTAGACATGTTACATCACCACTCACTGGACCGCCCAGTACAGAATAGGGTCAAGTCTGATCAACCAGGATTCATGCCATGCTGTAATAGCTCATAAAACAAAATGACACATTATTATATTGAAAACGCAAAATGTTTTAGTCATATATTCATTTTTTTCTTCATTGTAAGTGATGGGTCATACTTGGATCTGCTGGAAGCAATTTTAGCTGTTGTCCACACAGAGGTGCTAGTGCAAAGCAAGCAAATCTAGACTATGTAAAAACACACCAACAACCTAAAACAGGGCTGTCCATACTTCTTTCATAGAGGGCTGCATATGGGCCGTACAGTGAGTCATTCAGATGGGAGCATTTACACGGAGCAACAGCACCTTTAATAAGGCTTGGAACGTTCATTATAGGTCTGAATCAATGTAATGTGGTGTTACTGAGGTTATAGAGGTAGAAACACTTAAGACATTTCAGCAAATCTTCCCCTCAGGCCATACTTTGGCCACCCCTGACCCAAAATGATTAAAATAACATTAACTCTATATACGCTTTATATACAGTATGTGTACTTTTAACGGGTGAGGCTTAGCAAAATGCAAACTTACAATGGCAATCCTATATATGATAGCATTCGGCTCTTTGAACTCAAATTAAAACAGCTTGCAGACAGTGGAGCCTGACTAGAACATTGTACTTGAATGGGACTCGAGATACATTTTTATGAATCCAAATAACAAAAATAAACTGAATTGACTTAACGAGGGGTGGGCAGCTTGGGTCTTTCTTGTTATGTACATGAAATCAATACTGTAAGCCATTTTTATTTTGAAAAGAAATCAAATAAAAATTCTGGACATTTTTTCCATATCGCCCAGCCCTACTTATAAGTTAGAAGCTGACAAGTCAATAACAGAAAAAACATTGTCAAAATCAGTCTAATTTCAGATGAAGGAACTACAACACTGGCATGTAAAGTCTAACCTTGATGTAAATTGTTGTTGTCGAATGGGTTTGGCTGGTTATGCTGTTGTCCTCATTACGTATTTTGCATAGGACATGCTGCTGCTGCTGCTGCTGCTGCCTCATGCGGCGCGACATCTCCAGTTCATTAAACATCTCTATAGGAGTGTGCATACCTCAGGCAGCCCGTGGTGTTCCTCAGCACCAGAGAGGAGTGGAACTTTAGCTTGTGGTCATCATCAAAAGCACTACTGCTCCAGCCAGAGTGAGGGATGATCACAGTGTTTGTCAGCGGGTTTAAGGCGTCCCGGATGATTGTCATTTTGACCGCATCGCACGAGGACAGGTTCCACAGCACCCCTGGATGGAGACAGACATTTTGGATTTGATAATGATATTTCATTCTATTCAAACCTTGTGCCATTCACAAAAATTGGAGGTCCAAAATTGAGCTGTCCCTCCCATACAGAGGTTAAGACGGCCCCAAACCCCAGCGGTCCTCAAAGCCCTCCTCATCAGGAGAGAGAGGGAGAGAGAGAAAGAGCAGGGGCAAGAAAAAAAGAGAGAAAGACAACAGAAAGAAGTAGAGATTTTCTGCTCCGTTTATTGTCTGTCAAAACATTTTACCATTAGATTTCGTTCACACCTTGTGTAATTTACGAAAAAACTAAACAGAAGTATTTACCTGTATTTGCGCACTATTTAAACAATTTACAAAAAAGATGTCAAAAAAAAGAGTTGAGAGGGAGAGAGAGAAAGGAGAGAAAGAAGAGAGGGAGAGAGGGGAGGGGGCAGACAGAGAGAAAAGAGAGGGGGAGAGAAAGTGGGGGGGGGGCAGAAAGAAAGAGACAGGAACAGAAAAAGAGATACAGGGACAGAAGGAGAGAGAGAGGCCAAGAGATCAACAGAGAGAGAGAGAGAGAGACACACAGAGAGAGAAACAATGGCATGTAAACAGCGGTACACATGTAGGCAGGGACAGAGGCATGCAGAGCTGAAGTTTGGTCAGCTGTCAGGTGGAGTTACTGTCCTCTCAGTGACCAGCAACACCAGCTTTTAATAGAGCACAATGTGTGGACAGGTTTACTAACATAAACTAAACAGACAGTTGTTTACCATCGCCCACGTCTGACATTAAGTGCAAGAAAAGCTTGAGTCCTTGCTCCATGTTGCTTGTTGGTCATCATCATTAATGTTTTGTGTCCTTAGGCAGGATAGTTTGGAGTGAAATGGGGGTGAAGAGTGGGGAGGACATTCAGATGAGTGTCGGAGCCATGAGTTGATCTCATAACGTTCTAAGATTTTGAAGCTTTCAAACCATAGTTGTCTTTGTTCTCAACAGCAAAAGCCGAAGTTAAATCTGTCAACTGGACAGAGTGTTGTAGGAGTGAAGACGTTTCACTGCTCATCCAAACTGTTTCTTCAGTTCTGGCCAGATACTGGTGGACACTGCCTTATATCTTTGTTCTCAATATAAATAACAAAAAGAGGAAATCAAGTCTATATATCGCTCTCCATCTTTAGTTCAAATTATTTAGTCTTTATCACTGCAAAACAAATCTACCCATGGGCACAAATAAAGTATCCTTGTACAAAATATAACAGAACTTTTAGAATAAACATACCACTGTCTATAATATGACTGGGCGGCTGTTCAGTACAAACTTGTGCATCTATAGCTTTGGCACGGGCTATGGAAAGTTCAGTATTACATAAGTATACATTGCCTTACCACATGTTAAAAGTTATTGCTAGAAAGTCATCTGCATGCACCCAGACCGCCCTAAAGGGTCCACTGCAATTGCCTGACAAAATACCAAAAGTTGAATCGTTTAAAAGTTTTTCTGTCAAATATAATGACGAGCTATGTATTCTGCATCTGACATTCACATCAAATTCCTCTTGTGGGTGGACAATATTATTTTCCCAGTCAAAATAAAAAGGACAGAGCAAAGATTTTATTTTGACATCGACTCACCCATTTGAAACCTAACATCCATGATATTTTAGTTTTCCAAAAATAATAACATTGTGTCACCTAATTCAGACGTACTTGATTATTACGACGCACAGGGCTGGCGGTCTTTGATGCGGCATGTGTCACGGATTATCTTCCATGTAGCATATTCTTTTAATTAGACGCTCTGCTGCTAGGCTAATGCACAGACTAGTGAAGGGACCCAGGGCATATCAGATTATACAAGAGATTCAGATGACTGACAGCTAATTTTTGTGTTTTGGTACCGTTCATTTTGAGATTTCATTAAAAATTTCGATGCAAGTTTTACATGTGTTGTTAAAATGATTCTTGAATGTAAATGGGTCATCTATATATCGCTTTTGTTCTGCCTACTACCTGAATATACTGTAGCCACAGCTGCCCTGGGACAATGTGTGGCCTCTCTGAGCACCACCATCACATATATACTGATACAAGGTGGTGTGTCTTGTCCAATGACACAAAAACAGTCTGAGCTGGGATCTAGCCATCAACCTGGTACAAGACAACTACCCTCCCACCAATGTTGCCCCAGAAAACCTGTTAAGATTGGTTGAACATTTTGATCCGAATAAAACTGGTTTGAATCCGAAGAGATCCAGAACTACTTCTCTTGAATGGGACAGTGAATGGTAAAGTTGAGGTTTATTTACGCTGTTCAAAATACAGTTATATTTATAGATAGAATTACAGCAACAATCTAACTTGCATACAATTCTGAACTGATAAACCCACAAGCTATTTTATCCAATTAAAACAAATAAAAATGAATTCACAGACAATCAGTACCACTTAACACAAACCATTCTCAGATTTCTTCCTCCATTTTGAACTGGCTTGACTCTAGATCTCTGCATTAAAAAGACTCAAGCTGATCACTGACAATTAGAAATTACTGAATCCCAATCTCAATTAAAATTTGATTAATTGCAGTCCTTCCCACGGCTCCCTGAATTCACAACGCATTTCATGAACCAGACAGCTTTCTCATTAGGTGGCCTCATGTCTCTGCACCTCTCAGACGTTCAACAGTAGGAAACATTCAAATCAAATGCTAATGCAGCGCTAGCCTCTTCTTGAGCACATTAAAAGGCACTCTCTGACTTTCTCGCGGGTCAAAATCATTTCCGTTGTCTACAAACCAGCAAGACAGGATTTGATATTCCAATGAAGCAAGTGGGAGACAGGAAATAACAGGCAGGATATGCAAGAAAGAAAGAGAGAAGCTTGGGTTTATGTTTCATATTTTGATAAGGTCAAAATCTCAGATGGATGGGACAAAAGTTCTCCAGGTATTTTTATAAAAAGACCCCAGAAAATGTACAAATGTTGAACATGACATTTTGGATCCATAAACTCACTGTAGTTGTCTTGGTCTGACTGTATAATATGACCTTTTTATACCAGTTTCCAGTTTAAAGGTGCCATTTTGAGGACTTTTTGACTATTTAAAAACAAAGCAAAAGTGTTTTGAATATTAAATAGCTATGGTTGAGATCCAAAAAAAAAAATCACTTTAGTTGACAGAAAATATCTTTAACTTTGTTCCACTTTTTGTTTCATTTAAATAGATTCAATCTTTACAGAGACATTGGCGCACTGTGTAACTGCTTGTCTCCATGGCGATGTTATTGCTTTGATTGCAATATTCCACATTATGGCATTAAACTTATCTATTTCCAAGTGGCATCACCAGACAAGCAGCCTGGTGATGCCACTTGGACAACAGTTAAATGGTAATTGTACGAATATGTTTTTCAATTTCAAATACAATGCAATACAAATGTTTTGCATAAAAAACACCTGTTTTTGAAGAAATGCAAAATAAATCAGTTCATGAAAAGTTAAATAGCGAACCTTTAAATGATCATAATTACATTTTTTGAGACAGAACAGATATCACCAGGCCTGTCACACATAGCAAATTTTGAAGTGCGACATAATAGACGAGAGAAACCAAGCCATAAAGGAGAATTATCCCCAAAAATTATTCTAAATGTACAAAATTGTTAAAGGTGCATCTATAATGACTCATTAGAAGTTCATAATTCAAATCTCGACAGCTTAAATCTCATCGTAGCCTAAAAATAACCAAAAATGTCCCACTAGTACGAAGAAAAAGTAGTAAAGATAAATATTGACCTCCAAAAATTATTATTAATTGTTCCATCTGTCACGTATTGAGTGATAAGTTGATACAGTATTTATTATGACGGGCGCAGATATTTCCATAAAAACCTCACATTCGTACTTTCTATTTGAAACTATTGGCTCTGAAATATGATGACATCACATGATTGCAAACTATTGTAGCAGATATGGAAAGTAGAATTATTATCAAACAACCATTCTGCCCATTTTCATATTCCCTGCAGACCACATAACAAGCCCTGAGGAGCTGCTTCCATGCTTGGGAGATCAACAGGCAAGTCCACCCAGCTACAACTGACAGGCTGTCAACAAACCAGCCCCGGCAGCACTACCCATAAGTCATAGCTGCCACTGAACGTCTGTGTGTGTAAGCAGCCCTCCCAACCTGCTCCGTACCATGTTCCCATAGTCCCTTGGCCTAAGATACATTGACCCTCAGGTAAATAACAGTGCAGTGACAGTACGAGCGAGAGTCCAGATAGATTAGTATGACAGTAGTTTAAAGACAGGTATAAAAATATGTGTCCGTCAATGCCCCCCAGTGACATACGGAGGTGGGAATAAGACGGATTGCTCTTGTCCCCTCCGGTAATCAATGTGTAAAGATCTCGGGTGCTGCGGACTAATTGACCCATCAGGGAGAATTGGAGCCGGTGGACATGACAAACACATGCTCATCGATACGGACGCAACCAAATTATCATGGGCAGATTCTAGATTACAACGAGATACAAGATGCTCTAATATAAATGTGTTTAAAGGAAGGTAAGATTTTGATGTTAAATTCCGTAAACACGACCTAACTGTGTCCCCATGTAGGAAGTAGACGTGTTCAAATCAAATATAGAGTTTACTGTTAACTGTTATGCTGTTTTAACATTGATTACAAAAACATTGGATATAATGAACCAGTTGTTTATGTTATATTTTGGTGTTTTGGTTTTCAAAATGATTATCAGAAAGCAGAACGATCCTCACATGAGTCTCTTAGGGTTCCCAGCAGGGGCGGCACCAGGGGGGGCTTGAGGGGGCACTAGTCTCACCTAGAATGATCAATACACCCCTATAGCTCCCTCAAAGATTTTTATCCCACTTTCATAGCACATCCAATCTTGATATTAGCTTTTATAAATAACTACAGGGGGTTAACTACATTCAAACTTGTTTAAAACAGCAAAGCAAACATGGTAGGGGGGTTGATAAAAGTCTCTAAATTAACATGTTAAGTGAGCACCCACATTAAAGATCTTAGCACCCCTTTAGCTCCTCCAACCGAAAATATCTGGCGCCAGCTCTGGTTGCCAGTTTCAGTGCTGAAATCCAGTTGGTTGAAACCTTCAGGGACCCTCTCTGATGTGAATCTTCACTACCCAAACTCCAGCACATCAAATTCTGTGAGCACATAGGGTTGTGTTTGATAAATCACGATACTTGATTTGGTACTATATTGTTTTTGCATATTATTGTATTGATAAATTGCTATGAATATTTTGAAATTATATTTTGCAAAACCAAGTTGGCAGCCCATTTTGAGGCTCATTTGGGAGAAAATCAACTTGTTTTGCAGTCCAGTTGAGGAATTGTTCATTGCTCATTCATTGTGAGTTTACTGGTATAAGGTGAGCTATTGTTTATCAAATCATGTGCTACCATGTGATTTCCAACCCAACCGAGCACAAGTTAGTCAACAATTTATCATCAATTTAGGTTTTTGTGTAGTACTATTTGGCTATAGAATTATACTACAGAAATATAGCATCAGAATATGATAAAATGTACAGTGTCAGAAATGCAGCAAGAATTTACATTTGCAAATACTTTAATATAGCAAAATGCGCCCTCCTTCCCGTGCCTTGTCAATTATAATTTAGGTCAAATAAGTGTGAACATGCAGAAAGTCAGGAGTGCTGAGCATACACAGAAATGCCCATTTGATTATTTCACTGGAGTCTGGCCAAAGCAGCCACAAACCGCTTACTGTTTATTTTTGAACTGTTTTCATTTGTGCACTGGAAGCACATTTCTGCGTGAGGGCAAATATTGTGTCAGGTGTTTAAGTCAAAGACCACGTCCTGTTGATTTGTTCTCATGAACTTGCAAATGAAAATGAAGACTACTAAACTATCTAAAATCATCAGAGCCACTTCAGTTTTCAATGCACCAGTAGATCCAGTCCTAGCGCCCTCTGCTGGCTTTTAAAACAGTTCAGGAAAGGTAAAATTTTGTCCTGATGATTTAATTATTATGTAATGACTGATTATCTTCAAATGAGAATGTAGTCACAACAGTAGCTTTGGTATCAATTAGTATCTGATTTTCTATTATTTTGAAAACCCTAGTCATACTGTTTGAAATATTCATGCTTCTGCTTAAAGATACAGTTTGTAACTCTCTGGACGTGGCACGTCACCCGCATGATTCCATGGAAACAGAAAGTTAAAACCTTACTTTGGAACATTCTCCATGCAGCTAGATACATTAAATGCCATACTGTGGTAGATTAAACAAATAAAAATACAATTAAAATTAACTAAACACAAGTAAAATGAAAAAACATGCTTTTTTAGTCTATTGTTTGGCTAAAAAGGTACATACTGTGGCTTTAAATATTCAATGTAGTTTTAAAAGCCTAACAAGTGATCACCTTCCTCAGCCCGTGTATTATTATATATATATATATTTTTAAAGTATACGCATTAATTACTAGTATAATTTGCAGTTTTAAAAGTACTTTAAGAGACACGTATCCACTTTCAACAGCTGGCAGTCAAGATGAATTGCTGTTTAGTGCGATAGATGAGTATGGATGAAACACTCATGTGAACCAGTGTAATCAATGGTGCTCGGAGCCAGTGATTCCTGTAATCGAACTAAGGCCTTCTTGTACAATCAAAGAGCCAGCGCCCGAAGCGGCAAGAGTCCGCCTCCAACGCAAGTCAATGAAATCAAATCTAACATAGATACACTCTCACAGCAGTGCCCACAAGAGGCTGATTGAATCCTGTCTGCAGAGTGTTTTTGCACTAGGTAACAGATATAATGACAGGGCGACACAGAGGAGGCCCGTAAAGCTTTTTTAAACTACAAAGGGCCAGGTGAGGATTGTTGTTGTGGCGAGTACTGTGTTTTCCTGACATCACCTTTGACCTTTTGCATGAAAGGGTTGGGGTAATGAACACGCACCTGGTACATCCCAAATTGGAGCTTTAACTGGCGCTCTGATCATTATGGCCAGGTGCACTAAAATACATACAAAGCAGAAATTGGTGATAATAGACTAAAGGTCTTATATTAGGCAAAACTGAGCTTTTAGTCATGCTAGAATGTGGTTACCTCATCACAAACATACCTGGAGTTGTGTTTTGTTTCACACATGTAATCCTGCATCATTGTGCTGGCTACAGCTCCACAGCTCAAAATGCTCTGTTCCAACTTGTGATGTCATGTAGTATTAGTTTTCAAGTTAGCAGCCACCTTTTACGTTTAGCTCAGTAGAGATTCCGGGCTGAAATTATCCAAATGATTTTAGTGAAGATATATGGAGTTGAAAAACACAACACTAATACACTTCCTGTATTACCACATGTGATCACAAGGTGGAACAGAGTGTTTTAAGAGAAGAACTAAGCCTTAATATGCAGGATTTGTGTGTTAAACATTTGTGAATGAAACAAAACACAAATCCAGGTATGTTTGTGATGAGGAAACAACATTATAACAGATCAGAAAATAGCGTAATATATGCCCTTTAACAAGTTAGTACAAGTTTGTTTAAAAGTTACTTGGCAAAGAGAGCAGGCTTTTCATTTATTCAAAGAAACACTAAAGAGTGAGAAACTAACAAAATACATCTTAAAATTGGCACACCTCTAATAAAAAAGGCAATTTTCAAGCAAATGTTATAGTGATAATGTGAAATAAGAGTTTCTGGCTCCTCTGAAGCACCCCATGTGTAAAGATCAAGGCTGGCAGTGGAAACTTGACTTGTATAGTGGGGTATTGTTCTATCCCAAGTTTAGAAACCTTAGATGAGAACTGAGTTAAAAAAGAAAACATATTACAGAGGACGATAAAACCTTTGATTCTACTTTAAGGCAAAATACTATTAGTAACTTTTTAAATTATACAGGCCAAATAGAAATTTCCTAGTATCCAATATGATCCCATACAAACTAACTTGAAAAGACACCCCTTGAAATAGCCAATACCAATTACCCTTCACCAAACTGCCTTGACCTATACAGTAACTCTCATAAAGAACCATGAGTAAAGCGATATAAATCCCAGCCCTTGTTACCTCTACCCTATTGTTAGACCTGCCAAGGCTCTGAGTGCGTTCTGTCCGGGGCACTTGAAGGATTTGCCGTCTGATCTTCTAAGTGAGATCCCCTTCTCCGTGGATTGTCCTCCTTCTCAGCTGTAATTAAGCAGAGGTGATGCAGTGGCCCTGACCTTTGCTAATTGCTCGCCAACCTGGGGCCTGCACTACCAATTACCCACAGCGGGAGCTCGGAGTCTGGGATGAAAGAAAGGAATTAAACAGGATCACATAGGAGACCTGCCACCGCTGACTGGCTTACACATGTCCGTACAACCTTTGGAAAGTATAAAAAGAATAAAGAAAGAA
>KN483678.1:66009-85327 GCA_000787095.1 Periophthalmodon schlosseri | reverse complement strand
CCCTACAACAACATACATGTAGGCAAACAAAGCTCCAATGTGCGTGGTCAGGGTTTTACTGTGGAGGTCACCAACCCCCCGCTGCCAGCGCAGGTCGGGGGAACGGGGCGGACGTGGCGGTCTGTGAGGGGCCTTTGTAAAGAAGTCAGCCATATTTGAAGCAGCTTAATGGTCAGAACTGTGGGCTACAACACTGGGGGGGTCTGTGTTTGAATAGTAAGAGGAGACCGGTGTTGACCCAGCAGAACAGGGACGCCTCGCAAGCACAGCGGTTCCCTTTAAATGAGAGGGTGAGGTGAGGCCGAGCTCGGCTATGCTAGTGGTTAACTTGGCAAGTTTGTCTTCATGTTAGTACCCCATTCACACACCAACCAGTTTTATAAACAAAAGCTTCTTATATACTTGACGTATTCTTAAATATACACTGTAACTGAGTTTAGGTTTCGTAAGCCAGACTGAAAGATTCCATTACTTAAAAGCAGAAAGGATTTTTACATATATTACATAACTGTCTAAAATAAGCAGTATGGCATTAAACTTTTCCATCTCCATAGAAACAACCAGATCAAGTTACAGGTCAGATCAGTGGATAGGCGAGAAGAATGCATGCAAGGTAATTTGGAGCAACAAAAATGCCGGTAATGAATTAAAGATCGATACATTTAATGCCATACTGTGGAACATTACAGACAAAGCAATAACTTCTCCATGGAGACAGGAAGATGGCAGACCCTCGGAAAAGTTACATAGGGCACCTTTAATCAATGTACTTAACCAACTGTCAATCTATCCATCCAATATCTTTCTATCTTTTTGTTGTATTTACCTAAAGCATTCACAAAAGAAAGAATATAGAGAAGAACTTTGCTAAGAAGAATTTCAAAATATACAATCATATCCTGCTTTTTGTTGCAGTACTGGAATTTGTCAACTTTATCACATCATGAAAATAAAACCGTGCCACATTTAAGACTTGGAAAATAGTAAAAAAAAAAAGACAAAAAAAAAAAATCTTACCTTGGATCTTTCTGAATACTGTCTATAGAAGGTGACCGCGTAGCATCGTCGTCCATGATAACCTGCCGCGCGTAGCTTGGATCCAGGGGCCGGTACTGGGACTGCGTACGGTATGGGTCTGCGTATGTTGGCGAGCTGTTGAGCGTGTAGTTGCTTCTTTGGTAGGTCATAGCACTGCGTTGGCTGGATGTCCTCTGCAAGCTGCCCACACCTAGAGTTCAAAACAACAAATGACAAAAACATGCTAAAATCACAACACGGACCATAAGAAGAGTGATAGGTTGGTGGGAGATTAGCAAACCTTGTGCTTAGCTTCAGCGTGCCGGCTGCTTACAACTTTTAAAAGGCACAGGCTGAAGTGGAAATACAAACAATCTGCCACGCTCAGCAACTTTTCAAATCTGGCTCCAATTAATGATAAAACGCAGCTCCCATGGTTCCCCGAAAGCAAAGTTCCTCTTCTTTTAAAGTTGTTGGCTAGCCGTTTTGTTTTGGTTTTTAACAAGCCCGAAAGATATCCCGCTGCTTTCCAAATAGGACAGAAGGGAGCCAACCTGGTCTGCAAATCCTCGATCTATTCCTGGGTTTAGCTGGCCACACGCGTTGGTGCATCATGATAAGAAATGCAAGCAAGTTAGGTCATCATTCCAGGCTCGATTTTGTATCCGTGTTGACAGTATCCTTGTCCATGTGTTTTTCCGTTTCCTATGGCTCGGAGTAGTAATATGGCCTAGTTTTCCACGCACAATAGATTAGCGGCGAACATCAACAGGCAAGCTAGAGGTAACATGTGATGAGAAGCAGCGTGACTGTTTGATCCCTATCAGGCAACCAACCGGACGAAAGCATGTGTGTGTGTGTACTATCCGGCTCCCTCCCTCCCCTTCCTCCCACCCAACCACCGGCCAGGAACCAAGACGTCAACTGGCGGGCGTACTCCAAAAACACAATTTCTCACATGAATGCACTTCCATGTTGTTGAAGAGAGACGGAACGTGTTGCGGTGTCGTGCGGTTAAGATACTGGAGGTTATGTAAAAGTATAAAGGTTAGTGTAAAAAGGGATACATAAAGGCTTTAACAGTAACTGCAAGTTTAATGAAATGATTAACTGATTATCTTAAAGGTGCGCTATGCAACTTTTCTGGTGTGGGGGGGTCGGCACCTGATTGTCTCCATGGAGATGTTATTGCTTTGGCTGGAATATTCCCCAGTATTTAAATAGTTAAATAATTATTAAACAACAGGTGTTTATATTTGTCAAAAATACATTCATTCTAGTGTGAGCGAAGTCACCTCTCCACAGATCTGACCTGTAACTCGCCTTACTTGTAGCAGCTGCTTGTCTCAATGGAAGATAGATTTGTCTAATGCCAGATTGTGGAACATTCCAGGTATTTAAATCTCAATAGAGACAAGTAAGTGACGGAAAGTTACACAGTGCACCTTTAAAGTCATCATTGGGATGTTGTTAACAACGTGACCCATTTTCTTTGATTTCTTTGAAATGACTTAATACATTGGATCTATAAAAGCTGTAATATATTCCAGTTAGAAATCAGCCAATCACAACAACTACAGAGCCAGCAAGACGTTCTCTCCACCTCTGGTTGTCAAATGTTTTTATGCTAATCTATTGTAATAAACATCAACTAATAATACTACACACACAGGTGATTATTAACAATTATTAACCTACTGTGGACTCATTGCAATGGGTCACCCTTTTCTGAGTCCATTTTCCTGCATTTGGACAAAGTTCAAGTCTTGGATTCCACATCAAATCCCTGCACAAAAAGTAAAGTAGTACAACTTTCCTGGGACAAAAAATTGTGGACAGCCGGCGGCGAAAATAACTCTCTGAAAATTTCATTTCACAAGATAACAAAGAATGCTTTGGGATCAAATTGGATTTTTCTAATGAGGTATCTCTCACAAAAGCTCCGTATCGAACCTCGCCCCAAACTCCTCTCCCCTTCAGCTCCGCCTGGACGAATGCGTGTCCTCAGTATAACTGGCATTATTTCTGTGCGGCGTCAATAGCGTTTATTACAAGAGTTATCGGTCTAAACTGATCTCCGATGTTGCCAGGGAGCGGTTGAGAAACTGCGTGTTGCAAACTAATGGAGCGTATCAAATGTGACGCGAGAGGAGGAGGAGGAAAGCCAGGAGACGGGCGGACTCTGGAGTAGGGCTGAACTATTTGTGAAAAATGTCTAATTGTGATTTTTCTGACAAGCATTGCTATTGCAATTATGCGAATTGTGTTTTAATAATAGTATTGTCACGATATTAAAATGTCAAAGTCTATTTCGATACTAAGGAATAGACACGATACTCTTTCCTTAAACAATAGGATGTGATTTTCAACATTAAATCCTAATGCCTTCTTTTATATTGCCATGTTTTCTTATATCTGTGTAATCCCTCAGTCGTCCAGGTTCCATAGTGGTCCAGGGGCATATACTTGTCCATGTGGTTCAATGCTTGTTCTGATACAGCTTAAGATCATTCTAAAGCTGTTCAGGAAAGATTCATTTCTGTCCTGTGAATGTGACTTTTTTAGTATCGATACCTGCTCAAATGAGTATCTAGTTTTTAGTATAGATTAGTATCTTACTTTCAACACTTTAGACAACCCTGTTTACTAATATGATTCTGTTCAAAGTTTACATTTTACATGTGTCCAGAAGAATTGACAAAAAGTCTGAAGTATGAACTGACAAACTAAAACAAGAATCACATTTCAGAACATTATTCTACAGATCTAAATACAGGGTTAGTCGTTTTATGCAGAATAAGACAGGATTATTTTGTTGTTCATGGAGGAAATAATGAAACTTCAAAGACTGCTACCTTTGTGATTTGCTAATTGCATCTATTCAAACTGCAATTTCATTTTGATAACAATTAATTGTGCAGCCCTACTCTGGAGGTAGCTAACCAAGCTGTCCTTCAGCCCCTGCCCCTCCTGTGGATCCCAGTCTGACACACGGGTAATGGACTTCTTTGTGGCAGGGTGACATATCAGTACCTGCCTATTAACTCAGCCTCACCCTTTTCACACTGACAGTAGAGGAGGGGACGACAAGAAACACAGACTGATTGAGGGAAAAAGGGAGGAAAAACTGAGAAGGACACAATGGAGAGAGCGTTGAAGGGCAGAGGAAGAGAATGTGTCCCGAAGGAATACAACACAGCGCTGCAGATACAGTGTGTGGACATTTTTAAGAACGTCATAGGTTTGTATGAATAAAAGCTCAAACATTATGAGATTTCCCAGCCAGTAAATAGTATGAGGATATCGGCTTAATCTAGCATCGTATCAGTATCAGTGCATCCCTACTATTTAGTAAACACAGACAAATACTTTAGACATGCATGAATAGATCTACAGAGCATTAAGGTAAAATGTTTTTATACCAATATTTTACATAGCGATTTTTATGTCAGTTAGGTTCAAGTACATTGTGGTTTTAATATTGCCTCACTGTACCTACAGCTGTTCACACTTCACTGTGACTGGTCAAATCTGCCAGTCACGCTAGCGCTGGTACACTACTATTTTAGCCACCGCTGCCCCGAGGCGGACTGACAGAACCGAGGCTGCCAATCTGCACAATCGACCACTACCAGTCACTCATGCTCACACCACTTTCATACTAGGCAAGGTGGGTTAAGTGTCTTGCCTACGGACAAAACAGCAAAACTTGGTCAGAGCGGGAATTGATCCTCTGACCTTTGGGTTGGGGACCACTGCTCTAACCCACTTCACTCAAAGCATGACAAAGGCTGATAAATAGGAGCAGTGCGTGGGGAGACGCATGTTGTTTGTGCAAAGAGCTACTGCAAATAGAAATATATAACAAACTACAAATTTGGAAATACCGATTTCGATTCTATATTGTCATATCGTCCCTGCCGTACATGCCATAAACACTAATTATCTAGAGTCATCACTCCCCATTGTTCAATATGCATGGATTCATCTCACACATAAACACAGCACTTTTTATATTCACAGGTACAAATAGTGACGCATTAAACAAAAGAAGACAATTTGTTTACAAAAAGGTCTTGTTTTTTCCAAGGTCCCCTCCCAAAGCAGGCTTTCCAGTAGAACAGTTTATTGGCCTCCCCGGTGCAGCAGAGGAGCACATATCATGATTAGGATATTACAACCTGCAGAAAAGCCTGTTATCTGTCCCCATTCTCCCAAGATGCACTGGGGCCTTTTCACATTTCTAACAATAATATGGTGCGTGCTTTGTCCACATTCCCCTGACAGTCTCTTAGTGATGATGTATTGTGGATGGCAGGCTCACACGCTGCATCCATATTTAATAAACAAAGGGGAATAAGTGTGTGCGTGGAATCAGAATGCGTTGTAGGTGTTGTTTTAAGGCCCTTTTGTGTTCATTTTGTATCGCGTGATAGCGCTGTCTGTTTTAGTTATTGTCTTATCCTTAGAAGTATGGGGACTGGTGAAGTAATCATTTTAACGTTAACAATGGAATATGGAAAAAGATAAACCACAAAACAAGTAACATGCAGGAGATGTGTTGCATTGTTCCAAGAAATCAAAGTGGGAAGAGTTTTGGGAATCACATTTGTATAGAAATTCCCATGTATCATTAAAGGTGCACAATGTAACTTTTCTGGTAAAAGTTTTGTCCCCTGCCTGTCGCCGTGTAGAGGACATTGCTTTGTTCCACAGTATAGCATTTAACTTAAATTAAGGCGATGCCATCAGATCAGATTAACAGTTACAATGCATATTTTTAAGGTATTGTTGCGCAATAAAAACAACTGTATTTGAATAAACGCAAGACGGACAAGATAGAAGTGAAATGCCATACTGTGTAACATTTCAGGCAAAGAAATTCCAAGGACACAAGCAGGAGGCAGACTTCCCCACCAGAAAAGTTACATAGTGCAACTTTAAATATATATAAACATACAAAATATATACAAATAAAACTCAATCACTGAAATGTTAACTTCTACAGAACAACAAATGTATGGAATCAGTTTGACAGCACATTATATCAAATCATGTTGGGGACATGTTTTGTGAATTAAAAATACCTAACACTATATATTTACTTGTATCAAATGAAAGGAAGAAACCCCTTGTATGTTTTGATTTTTGCACCGACTAGCTGATGCAAACCAGAAACATCAAAACAAAATTATTTACACAAGATTGGAAAATTACATCCATCTGACCAACGTAATTATAGACTCAACTTGAAAAGGAAACCAGTCTACAAAATAGCGGCTTGTCTGTCTTATGTAAAGGATGTGTTTTGATTGAACTAACCTGACGTACTGCGATATAGGGCCCCTGGCTGTGTGGTACTCCTGTATAACGGCCCCTGGTAAGTGCGGTCCTCATATATGGGGGCGATGTGGCGGTCAGGAGACATGGCCGACCGCAAGTCCGGCCCCAGGGGGCTGTGCTGACTGGCAAACGAGTTTCGCATACCTAGAGATAATGAGAACTGTGATTAGCATACAACATCTAATACACGTTTGTACTTTTTCCAATAGTAAAAAGTCATGCTTGATGTTTGTATGATTCTTTTTATGCTAGCGCCGGGTTCCGAGAGAAAAACAGATGCACGATAACATGGCAATATGGACAAAACTATGACAGTAGATGCTGAAGTGCGATTTGAACTGGCTACCCTCTAGTTAGCGGGTGAGCAGTTAACCCACTGCACATAACTGCTTGTCTCCTTTACTTTGCCTGGAATGTTCCACAGTATGGCATTAAACATCTCTAACTAGCATTTATTCCAATACAGGAGCTTTCCGTAGTAGCGCTCAACAACACCTGAATTTTGTACTGCCTGCCTCCATGAAGATTAATGCTATTCTGTGGAACATTCACAACAAACAATAACATCTCCATGGAGAGATTCGAAAAAAGTTACACAGTGCACGTATACGTTTCACAGTGGCAGAAATGAAAAGTTGTACAAATGGTCACAAAATACAAATCAATGAATGAACAGCACAAACAAATAAATAAAAGGTAAAAGCAATTCTGAATGTGAATGCTGCTTAACGGTCGCTATAACAACGGACAGTGTGGGCAGCATAAGTCCCGTATGTGACTCGGGTTTTCTCTTCGTAGTATGACATCACTGTAATGTTGTCTTATACGGCTTCTGTAATCCAACCCTCACACTTGAAACATACAACTTTTCACACCAACTATCCAAGTATCATATCCACTGTATCAACACTGCCTGCAGTTTTTAGCAATTCTGTTTTTGGAATAGAAATGGTATATAATGGTCAGTGCTGCTTTGAGAAACAGGAAGTAAGCCAGACAGCCAGGCCAGCAACCCCAATTATTTTCCGATTCTACAAAGAATTAGGCAGGTCCCTGTAGATTTGGGAAGACGTCCAGTAGTGAAATCATTATAGCGTTTAAGGGAAAAATGTGTGGAAAATACAGTTAAAGGTAGTCTGAAATGAATCTGTCCTGCAACAACAACCATGGCATCTTCAAATTCAAACTGTGGTGAAGTTAAATGGTAAATGGTCACATTTTTATATAGTGCTTTTCCAACTTCAAGGCACTCAAGGCACTTTACATCAAGGAACCACTCACCCATTCATAGCACAGACTGCATATATAAATGGACATAGCTAACGTGCTAGCTGCCGCATTTTAAATAGGAAGTGATCATGAGCTTCGGCTCCATCGGCTCCAATTCACTTTACATTAGAAAACTGTCACCCCTCTCTCTGTAACTGCTGCAGTGAGCGTCGTCATTTTGGTCTTAAAATGTTTGTATTAACCAGCTCTACAAGATCCTGATATTTTTATTTCACTATTCATCCGTAAATAAGGATATGAACATTAATAAGAGACAAATCAGGTGCCGTCTTTCCCCAAGGTCGCTCCCGCTAGCGTTAGCAACAGGTTTGATTGACAGCGCTGCTAATCGCCCGCTCCCTGCTAAACCAGCGGGTGTTAGCCTCAACAGACTCGCTCCAAATTGGCTCTTTGGTTGCTATGATACTCGCGGTCAGAATTCCAAATATGGAACTTAGCTCCAAATTCGCACATATAACTGCTCTAGCCTCGATGAGCTTCATTTGACTGGAGCCGAACTCTGCGGGTGAGTCTACTTCTTTATATGGTCTATGGTTCACACACATTCTACACCAGTGCTCTGCGGGTGAGTCTACTTCTTTATATGGTCTATGATTCACACACATTCATACACCAGTGTACACAGACACTGGGGGTGAGGTGGGTTAAGTGTCTTGTCCAAGGACACAACAACGTCAGCATTCATCTGTGGAAGGTGGAATCGCGCCGCCAACCCGTGGGTCAGTGGATCTGTTCGCTCTACCAATGATGTTTTAAGTCGAGAGCAGGATTCGAACTGGAAACCTTCAGATCAGTGGACAAACACTCAACCGACTGGAGATACTGTCGCCCCAGCTACTGTCAGCTACTTTTCATAACTTCAACATTATAGTAAAAATAGGCACGATGCAAAAGTTATTACAACACGGCCAAATGTTCCTACTATAGACTATACTAGAAGATGCACAAACACAGCCACTAGGTCGACCAGAACATTTTGCCTGTTTTGACCCAGTAAAGTATTTCAACTATTTTCTCATGCATGGCTAAAAATACCTATTATTTTGTTCCTACTAAAAACTAAGGCGTACATGGCATTCACTACAAATGGTTAAATTTGAAGTTGAAACAGTCAGTTCCCAAGAGTAACAAAGAAAAACTCCCTAGAGCTGAATATCCTGCTAAGTTCCCAGATCACAGTTTTCTGAAAATACAAAAAAAAAGAAAAACAGAAAAAAAAACAAGTGGAAAAGGTTGAATCTGTGCTAGATAAATGTGGAAATGGTTGTCAAGTTGGCAAGACGACTTTAAAAGTAAGTAATAGTTGGCATTTGATTTAGAAAATTATGGAAAGTTCAAATTCAAGAATAAATTGTTTTTCTATCAATATAAAACAGTCTTGAGTAAAATATTTAATAATTTATTTTATTTTTAAGCCACCTATGAGACTATATCTACTGTACGCTGTTTAACGTGAACTTTTTGATATCTGAATTTTTTTTTTTTTACTAAAAGAATCTGAAGTGTATAGAAAGGCAGTGTGATTAAAAACACTCCTTTAACTGAACAACCCTAATCTGGTCTGAACAAAACCTTTTCTACCGTGAGCAAAATTTGAGAGGACTTGAAAATTTGAATTGTGATTAGGCCAATGATTAAATTCACCAGCTTTGACGTTCCAATGTAAAATCAAATTGAATTTGATTAAAGAAGACGTACTTTACTTACTTCGAGCATTTAATATTAAGCTTTAACTTTTGTAGATAATAATTTTTATATTTTGTTAATTGCAAACGGTAATATCTAATATCTAATATCTAAAACGGCTTCATATCACTTACAGATTTTCATTTGCGTGTGAAAAATGGCTATGTGACATTTCTAAGCCCTGCATGTATGATCTGGAGTCTAAAAGGAAAAGTACGTAGAGAGAAGTGGGCGGAGATGGGGGCTAGTTGAAAACACTAATTTTCTAAGCACTCAAGCCTCGAATGTACCGTATTTTCCGGAGTATAAGTCACACCGGAGTATAAGTCGCACCAGCCAAAAAATACATAGTAATGAAGAAAAAAACATATATTTCAATATAAATCGGTCGCACCAGCCAAAAAATACATAGTAATGAAGAAAAAAACATATATTTCACATATAAATCGAGATAATCTGAGTATAAGTCGCACCCCCGGTCAAACTATGAGAAAAAGTGTGACTTATAGTCCGGAAAATACGGTAATACAGGCTTAAAAGCTTATTAAAGTTACTAAGTGCCCTTTAGAGGTGATTCATTTCCACATTCATCTTCCATGTTATCTAAAAATGCAAGTTTGTGTTGAACTAACTCCCAAAGTGTAAACCCCACTGGACTAACACACAACTGCTCGGGCCCCCGCCAGCTGCCCTCCATGCTTCTGCTTCTGCCACGCACAAACAGGCAAATGAGGAGCTGTCACAGTCTGTGGCACAGGAAATGAATAAATAAACACTACATCCTTCAGTGAGAGCGAGGTCGATAAAGGGTTAACCGGCTTAGATTGACCCTATGAGGAAAAGCTAAGGAAATACTGTGCTAGTCTCATGTCTTATTCACATGCAAATTGGCCAACAGAGGTGGGTAGTACTCACTTCAATATACATGAGTAACTTTTTGAAGAAAACAGGTATAGGGCCTTTGAGTACACAGATCTGCTTGGAAATACATGCTACATTACCTGCACTTTCACTATCCATTAATCTACATAAATTGTCAAAGTAATGCAAATAATATGACATTTCGGTGACACCCATTTACTTAAGCCCTTTTTATACCTGACTGTTACATTTGTATAGTTTTGAAAAAATAATTTATTTATGTATTATTGAGTCAGCATTGTGTCTGTTAATGCATTTTAGCTTTTAGTGCCACCCACAGCTTTTGTCCTTCTCTGACTCCCTTTTAAATATAATGCCGCCGCCACATACAAACTCCAAAATGGCCGACCTGTTATTTCGAGCGAAAACACAATGTTATGTTTTGTGCAAGAATGGTTTCATGCTGTTTGGGAGGTATAACTGAATAATTCCACTACACTACTACTATATAGTCTACACAAAATACTTTAGACTTGGCAGGGAATCAGTCTCTCCTTTCTTGTTCAAAGACTTAAGAGGGTTACGCTCTGAAGTTGTAAAAAAAAAAGTGAGAGTTTTAAAAGGCTAAGGAATAAACGGCAAGGTTAACAAGGAGGGTTTAGACCACCGGAGAAAAGGCTGGCTGAAGTAGCAGAGCGATTTCGGCCCAAAAGGGAATTCGAAGTCATTATGCATATTTTTGCTAATTCAAAGTACTGCTAGCCTAATCTGTCCAGTGGCAAAGAATGAACTGGTGGACTCGCAGTGACAAAAGGAATATGCAGTAGTTGGTAAATGGTGTTATTAAGTCTGTATAATTTAAACGATTTTCTTAAACTGAATTAAAGCGGGTCTGGAAGCTCTCCCATTGACACAATATAATGAGTTATTCAAATGAACTAATGAAAACTATTCCGCTTGGTTGTACGTGTCATCAATAATTCATATATTTTCCTTCCGTTAGGGATGTCACAATATAAAAGGTTAGTCTAATGATTAATGCAAGAAGGAACATCACCATAACATTACCAAACAACAGTGAAATCTTTAAACGCATTCCTCTAGAACGTGACCAGCTTTGTGAAATAAAATTTCAAGAATGCTAAAAAAAAAAAAAAAATTAGAACCCATTTCGTCCCATTATTTTATCCATCTATCAGTTTTTATCTGCTTATCCGGGGCTGGGTCGCAGGGGCAGCAGTCTAAGCAGGGACTCCCAGACTTCCCTCACCCCGACACTTGCTTAAGCAGGGACTCCCAGACTTCCCTCACCCCAGACACTTGCTCCAGCTCCTCCGATGGGACCCCAAGGCGTTCCCGGCCCAGCCGAGAGACATGGTCCCTGCAGCGTGTCCTGGGCCTTCCCCGGGGCCTCCTCCCGGTGGGACAAGCCCAGAACACCTCCCTATCGAGGCGTCCAGGTCCATTACTTTTAGGTTTACTTTTTTGGAGTGTAGTGTGAAAATGTAATGACAACATTTTGCAAAATGTATTACTTTCAAGACAATTCACTTAAGTTTAGTTATGTTATAGTTATATTGTATTATATATTCTTATATTATGACCTGAATATTATTGTTGTATTGTTACTATTGTCTGGTACTAAACTATGTCCACTCAAGGCAATGTCCCAGGATCTCACCAAAATCTAGTATTTATTTGGCTTTTTAAATCCACGCATAACATTTGAAGTCACTCAATTACAAAATTTAGAGCAAAAAAGAAAAATCTTAAAAATTTCCATTAGAAAAAAATAGGAATACTAATCCTAGACCAATGTTAAATGAACCTGTATTAGTGTTGAAAAGAACATTTGTACCTAACAAAGTGGCCAAAAATTTTAAATAATTTACATCAGAAAATGATTATAGATATAGTTGAAACCAACACATCAACCTGTAACTGACCAATCTTTCCTTCCTTTTTATATTGTCCCCAAGACTGAAGAGCTGCAGCCACTTCGTTCCAAACAGCATCTGCAAATTGTCGAGGAGGAGGAGAGAAAAATACCCGAGCTGTCTATAGACGATGAATGGCCCTGCACGTTCTGTGTGTTATAGTCATTTAATTCCCCCTCAGCCCCTGCTCTGGCGTTAACAGATTACACTTGGCACATGGGAGATGGAGGGTGGCGCTGGCAGCCTGGCGTGTGCCCGCTTTGGAGCCAAACAAACACGTAAAATGGATGCAGCTGACTGGCTTTCTGAGACTCAAATTATTTTCTAAACTCCAGACAGATTTATGATTTGATTACAGTGGAATTATGGCACACAAAAGAAATGTTGGTACAAAGCTACTAGTGGTGGGGTGTGAGAGAAGCATGTGATTGGTCATGTGTTACAAAAATGCCTATTTTTACATAATAGCAGCACTGTGTGACTATTTTCCACTCTCTTTCCCAATTGTAAAAACATGTTTGGAAATATATAGTGCAAAATCAAGTCGATAAACTGTAACCTGTTTGATTAATGATAAAAAGTATGTACCGTTCATTACTCCATTAAAGTCATAACCAGCCCCACTGACTGTACTGTGACACGGCAACGTGGCTGAAGTGCCTTGCTCAAAGACACAAAAACAGCTCAGATGAGGCTTGAACACTGACCCTCTTGTATATGGGCATGTATCTTCTACTGTTCCTGTAATGTGATATCAAAATTTAAAAGGGCTATACACATTTTTTTTCATTTAATAAATACAAATTGTTTGGTTCCAGGACAGATATATTGTAAAAAAATAAAATAAAATAGCTCTTGGGGTCAAAATGAGACGGCTGTGTGCTGTCTGCATCCAATTATAAGGTGTTTTTATTGACCGCGAACCAGGAATTAATGATGGTGCGCTTTTAGCATGCTAGTTGTTAGCAGTATGTTACGGCAAAACTTCCCTCTGGCCCCTGAAAGTTATGAAAAGCACTCGTGGTAAATAATTAGAATGCTAAAAATGCGTTAGGAAAGTGAGGAGTAACCTTGGGCCGCACCAAACAGTCTAAAACAAATTTTTAAGGCTGTAAAAATCAGGTAAAGGGGTTTAAGCATGATTAAAACTACTCCAACATATCGTTTAATGTAACGTAACCTCTATCTCTTCTGGTCACAAAGACATACAAGGTGAATCTTATCAGCTTGGACAGGAACCCTCCTCCAGCACTTACCCAGAGCTAATGGTGTATTCAAGGACAGAACAAGCTCCAGTGATTGTTTCTAAGGCCCACACCTGTTGCTGTGAGTGCGAGTACTGCTGCCTTCTGCATTCACAGCCAGGTGCTAATGAAACAGGACTACACCAATGACATGCACCACACTTCACAAATGAAAGGAAACCAATAAAATGCATGGAGGCGAAGGAAGGTTCACCTTGGACGTCAGAATCCAGCAGAGCATCTGAGGATATCCCCGAGGCAGCATGAAGTCAAGCACAAAACAGTTTACTCACCTTGTAATAATAACTTGAAAATGCTGACACAAGATTTTACATAGAGATAATGTCACAAGGGTGAAGTCTGATTTATGTCTATGCAAGGAAGTTGTGTAAAATGTGTTATTTTTATGTAGTAATGTTACATAAACATATTATACTACTCCCTTTTCCTGGGTATATAGAGTCTGTATTAACTCAGAACAGCTCAATTTAAACCATCCAGTAGCGGCAAAGATATCTTTATATCTGTTTGGACACCTTTCAGTTCCGGCCTAGATACGCCCAGTTCATTTTCAGTGACCTGTTACGATTTCTCAATCTGTTGCATCACTGAATTTCAGAGGAAATCTCCATACAAGGCCATATAAGTTCAGTAACTTCTGTCCAGTTGCTCTCCAAGTCCACTATCTTGTTTTTGGTTTGTAGCCCAAGCTCGACATGATGAAGAGAGTGCGCATTGATAAAACTAGGTGTTGGGTTGTTGGTTGTATTAACCAACATGTAGCGTTACACCAGCCTCCAGCCACAGAGCCTCTGAGAACTACTTGGATAACTTTTTATTTTTCACGAATATGTGCCTACGAACGTGTCCAAGATGCTTTTCGTATGCGGCAAGTCAAAAATTACACCAAAATAATGATAAACAGTATTGTATAACCTGACATGACGTTGCAGTTGGTGTGGCATTCTTGACTTCAGCATTAGCTTTAAATAACGTTTGTTATTGTGCCGTTTGTATATCAACCTGCATCACGTCATTTGATGCAAACCACAGCAGACTACAAGGGACAAAAGCAAAACGTTAAAACCAGGTGACCTATTATATTATTACACTGTACTGTATACTATATATTTTGTATCATTAACTATTTAACAAATGTATCTTTTATTTTTGGCGAAAAGTTACAAACTGTGGCTTGAATTTCAAAAAAGAAATTTGTTTTATACCTTATAAAATCTACTGTTGTGATTCTAATTGTTTTTGGTAAATTTGTTCATTTACTTTATCTTGTCAAGGGAAAAACAGCAGGTGGAAAGTGAAAGAAATATAAAATCTGCCAACTGGATAAAAAGTTGTAGGAGTGAAGACGTTTCGCTGCTCCTCCAAGCAGCTTCTTCAGTTCTGGTCCGATTACTGAATGATTATGCCAAGTAGGACTCAGGCACAGTGCAAACTTAGTGTAGAGCAATAGACCAGGCCAACAAACAGAAACTGTAAACAATAGGTGTTTTTAGTTTCAGTGTAGTTAGCTCCTCCTTTCAGATAGATATAAGGCAGTGTCCACAATTAATCTGACCAGAACTGAAGAAGTGGCTTGGATGAACAGCTAAACGTCTCCACTCCTACAACTTTTTGTCCACCTGACAGATTTTATATTTTTCTTTTACTATGGATCAGACCTGGACGACTGAGGGATTACACATATAGCAGGTGGAACACATTCATATTCCTCTGCATGTATTGTTGGCAAGTAACTAGTCATAATGCACCCAAATCAAGATTAACGTTCATAATTAATTTAAACCCATTAAGAATTGCATTTTTCCCATGGCAAATTATGTATTTCACCTGATTTTGCCCTTGTTGTCAGCCACTAGATCTTAAAATTTGCATGGGGCTCTAGACCGCAGTGCGAGCTGTATGGAGAGGTTGCTTGCGCTTGATGAATAATACATTTTACTAGGCATCCTACAGGTCTTCATTTATACGGTTGCTTCGGCTGTGATCATTTACCTCACCGTATTTACATTTCAGACAGCAGAAGTGATTGTGTATTGACCTTAGAGCCTGATTGAGTCGAACAGACCGCTGACCTCCTGTAATACCGTCTAGTATTTATGATCTCCGTACCTGTGAGGCTATCCGGCCGCGTCATCCTCTCGTAAATGTCATAACTCTGGGGTCCGTACGGGTCGGAGCTGTGGAGCATGGAGCGTGGCAGCGTGGAGCTATAGTGCTGCGGTACCGCCGTCATACAGGCCCTAACTGGAGATGACGAATGGGTGGGCTGCTTGGTGAGTGGCGCGTTGACATTCTCCCCCATGGTTAGCGGAGAACCCACACGGCCCGAAGATGAGCCGGAAGCTTGGTACGGCGACGTGTTCCTGCTGCCCGTTCTGGAGTTGGCCGACCCTACGCGGCGTAGTCCCGAAGGGGAGTTTTTCTGAGTGGCGTAAGGGGAGGAGCCCGCGCAGGTGGTGTTGGAGCGCTGGACAGTAGGGAGAGTGGTGGAGAAGATGCTTGATAAGGGTTTGGGTTCGGTGATGACGGGGGAGCTGTAGGGGCTGTTGACGGAGGTGCGGAGGGAGGAGCCGCGCGACGGGCTGGTGTAGGCGGGGGAGTGGGAGCGAGAGGGTACAGAGCAGACCCTGCGCATGGCCCGGCCCGGGACGGCTGAGGTGACCGCTGGGACCTTTGGAAAGAAGAATCACAAGTTTAGAATGTTATGAGGATGCGTCAATTTGAATGTTAAGAGAGGTAATTTTCTTGGATTCATATTCAAGATACTATAAACTAAACCAATGCACCTGAAAATGACACTGCTGCGTGCTGTTAGCATTGCTGTGGTAGCAAAACTTGAGCCTCTTCAAGTTGTGAAAATTGCTTATAAACTCATCCCAGTGATTAATTATGATGCTGGGAATGTGTTAGGAAAGAGCAGGATCCTTATGAACAGCTGTAAAAATTAACTAGTTCTGTTTTTCATGTTTATTAGACAGTTAAAATCAGGTACAGTGCCTTTATATTTACCAACTCAATTAAACACTGTAGGCAAACAGAATGCAGTGTTGTCATCTGATTTGAAGGATTTTGAGAGCACTATTCCCCAATAAAAAGAAATAATATTTTGATTTGCACTGACCATTGCCATAGCTTGAAACCGATAATTACATTTTAAACCCACAGTGCTGCACATATAGCACAGGTTGTGTTTATTCCCCCCCTGCCCCTCCCCTATTGTGTTTGACAGTGCCATTTGGTTTCTCAGTGGTCTCTGTGTACAGCTCTGTATGAGGCAGGAGTGTACTGTGGCGCAAGTGCACTATGTACCTTCTGTGCCCTGCAGCCATACATAACTACCGTAAAGGAAAAATTACACCAATTACAGAGTTTGAGTGCTCCAAACAATGGTGGATATGTGGTTTTATATAGCATTTCACAGGGTGTAGGTATTAAGGTATATAAGGACACTTGGTAACTGCTTCATGGGGTATACTTTTAATCAACAAAGACCAGAGCAATACATCTGGGTAAATAAAAGGTAAATCGATCTAGCCCCAGGTTATTCTGAAAGTTGTGCGTTTGGTGCTATACAGGCTCTTCTGAATAGATCACAAATTGCAAAAAAAACATTGCTGCTATTGAAAGGGTTTAGTGGGTCACCACCTGCCTGACAACTATAGACATGAGATGACAAATGTTTTCTCTAAGTGCCCAATTTTAACTCTGTACATCTTTGTTGAACTGGGATACTGGGATGTATGAAGGACACAAACACAAGTTGGTTGCTTCTAGCTGTAGAACATGGCAACCCAAAGTAAGAAAGTCAGCATCCTGATTTGATACTCAGCTTGAAAATCAAAACAAAAATGTGAACTTAAATTTCAAACTCGATTTCGATATTAAGGAATAGACTCGATAATACCGATTCTGATACCATGGTGATAATAAAAAACAATCTTTTGTTATAGACAATACAATGTAATTTTCAACATTAAATCATGTGATCTTAAGTCTAGAGATTGACCAATACGGGTACTTTCATAGCCGGTGCCGATAAAGATTGTTGTAGAATCCAGAGGCGTATGCTAGTTTATGTGTCTTATGCTTGTTCTGATACAGATCATTCTAAAACTATTCAGGAAAGGTTCATTTCTGTCCTGTGTAAATGTGACTTACTTTAGTATAAATACCTGTTTAAATGAGTATCTAGTTTGAATATTAGTTTTAGTATCGATTAGTATCTGACTTCCAATACTTTTGACGACCCTCATCTACACAATTATAATCTTTTCATGCCAGTGAACAATGGCACAAATAGCCACCAAGTAAATTCATAACAATGCATCCCCCACAACAATATCCTAAAGGCCATGCTGTGAGATTTGAATACTGTCACATCCTGAGCCAGAATACACTGTTCGCTGGAATCCTGTTTGTTGATAGATATTGGCATTTACAGCATTGACACAGGTGCATTTAATAATGTGTCCAATGAATATGTGCATTTGGCAAGTACCTGTGCCGAAGTTTGGCCCTCCGCCCTGGCATTCCGGCTGGTGCCTGTGCCAGTGCCAGCTCCGGGGAACGAGTGCTGCATCCGGAGCTCCGCCTTGCCCAAGGTCTGACTGCTGTGGTAGCCGCTGCTGGCATCCTGGTAGCCGCTGTCCGAGTAAGAGTTCATTTGAGTGGAGCTCCGAGAATTCCCAGCGGACCCTAGAAGAGAGGAAGAGAGAGCAGAGAGGGTAAGGGGACAGGAGGCAGGGCGAGCATGGCACTTACGTAACAGACATGACCTTTAGCTAGGCACCAGCGCTAATGACAAATGGCTAGACCGAGGGAAAACTGCTCTTTGGCCCCGCAATTTAACAGACCATTGTGGATTATTGAGCTTTTATTAGCCATAATGAAGGATCAGAAGTAAAAGTCATGCGCTAAATATCAAGCATGGCAAGGGAAGGTAAAAGTTCTCCAAAGGGCTGGGCAATTAAAAAGACAATTTACAATCTTAATTAAATTTAACTGGGCCTAAAAAGGTAGTTATACTTTTAATGAATACTTGCTGTTGTTGTCGTTTTAGTATCCTTGAAAGAATAGGTAATATCTATAGGCAACTAAAAATTTTAGGATGTGATTAAAATGTGTGTATCTTTTTATCTCTTTAACAAAGGCACTTGGGTACTACACTGTCAAATTCCTTTCAAAAAACAAAAAGTTTGTAAAATTTGTTCTCTTCATTTTCCCTGCGCTTTAATGCCAGTGGGGCAATTTGTCAAAACTTGTGCACTGCCAATACAATAATGTACTTTTCTCCTGATATTCAGACAGGATTTTGGTCTATGTATTTTAGGTTGATGTGGGATTCCAGGGTCCCCAGAGAAAACCCATCCGAAGAGACAACAGGAAGAAAGGGTTGCTCAGTTTTGAGATTTGATCCTAGGAGTGTGTTGCTGTGAAGTGGGATTGCTAATCAATTTCCAAAACTTACTGACCTGCTTTTATCATAAGACGACGTTGTTGTAGTTGAGCAAAATTAGTTTTACCTCAGCACAGATGCATTGTATAAGCAGCTCTTCAGATAAAAATGAGACCGCTGTGTGCTGACAGTTGTCTGCATCTAATTATAAATAGTTTTATCTTCCGAGAATCAGGAAGAGCGCTGTCGGAGTGATGTTGTGGTTAGCATTACCGTGACGATCTCTGAAAGTTGTGAAATGTGCTTATAAACTCATTGGGGTCAATAATTAGGATGCTAGAAATGCATAAGGTGAGTGAGGAGCTCTGCATGTTGAAAATACATGAGTTGTGTTTTTCACGTTTTGAGGACAGGTATAGCGCCTTTAAATATAAACAATACAAAATGCACACTTTAGCTTTTATAGAATAATTAAGCTATCGCACTGCTCTCATTGTAAGATTTATGAGGTTAAGAAAGTGTTA
>KN483678.1:45125-65932 GCA_000787095.1 Periophthalmodon schlosseri | reverse complement strand
GTCAGCAGCAACAAGAGAGGAGTAATAACAGACCCTCACTTTCATGGAGAGAGGACTGCTCCGGGGAGTACAGAGACACCTGCTCCGACTCGGTCCTGATGCGGTAGCTAGGCGACTGCGAGCTGTCAGTCATCCGAGATTTGGCATCCCCCGAGGTGGAGGCATCTGGGGAGACAGAGGAAAACAGGCAGTCAGAAATGAGGAAGAGCTTTGCATCTCCAAAAATTACTGCTCTCTCATCAAAGGGGAATATTTAAACAGCCATTACCAGCGTCAGTTCTGGAGTTGAGAGAAAACAATAACAGATGATATTTTCTGCTACATTAGTTTTGCTTTTGTGCAGCAGCGAGTCATTATGTTTTACTGCCCAGCTAATTTGGGAATGCTAAATTAGGCTGCATTTCACAGCACAGTATGGGAATGGATAGAACTGCATGTCATGACCAGTGCTCTCAAGTGCACTGGACATTGCATGAGATAATTTGGGACAGTTGAAAATGAAGTTGTATGATATAATTTGTTATAAGTAATCTATAATCAATTTCATATCTATATATTTTTTTTATTATGTATGTAATTCTGCTACTTCATTGGAAAAAAATCACCAGTAAAATCATTTTAATTGAGAATATGTGTTGATTAGACTTGTGTTGGATAGTTAAGATTTATTTAGGAAGTTTAAACTCTTAGCTTGTTTAAATTTAATAGTTAGCAATATTTTCTGTGGACGCCAAGCCGGATTTTATTACTTTGAGATAGCCGACTTGCATGCAATGTTCTTACTTCACTCTCTAGGCCTATTAACTAAATGAAACTAGTCAAAACTACTCCATTACAAACTTATCTATCAGCCCTAGTGCATTCACCCATTCTATCCATGCACTACAACAACCATTGTGAAAAACAGCTCTGAATTAGCTCCCTAATGTCCGTGCACTGAAAGCCCCACAATCTGGTTAAGCATGACCAGCGTTTCGGCATCACAACAATGCGACGTAAACAGGAGGGGATAGGCAGACCCACGCAGCAGTAGCAGGCCCCAGTAATGCCTTCTAGCCTCGGTGAGAATAATGGCAGGGCCCCGTGAAGAACCCGCCTGGCCCCTGGAAATGACCTGTTGCAAAAATGTGTTGACAAAAAGGCCTAGTGGGTTTGACCAGCCGCCATCCACCGTCAGTGCTGCAGGACTTCAACTCAAACTTATCCCATTTGTAAACAGTGCCTTAGAAGAGATCTAGAGTTCAACTGCCAACTGAGTATATATTCGCAGAACCTCTTGACCTTAACAAGTAAATGGATGACCCTGCTGCCCTAATTACCACAAAAACAACCACTGCAACTTCTATAATCATTTCTTCTAACATTGCCACTATTCCAACTCCAGCCTTTACTGCTATAACTACTACTCCACATGCGATCTTCCCCTGTAATTCTCGTTACTTACTTGTAATTTTTACTTATTAAATACGTGCTGGAAATGCGCTAGACGAGCAAACGTGGGCAAATCGTGTTATTCTGCAACTGCTCTCACAAGCACGCTTTTCATATAGCAGTTTACCTGGACAATGGGGGCAAGGTAGGCGAAGTGTCTTGCCCAAGGACACAACAATAGTATACACTTATAACCACTAAGCCACTGCCCCCCACAACTACAGCACCAGGTATTCACAGTGGTCTCCCGTCCGAGTACTAACCAGGCCCAACCCTGCTTAGCAAGATGGTACTACTCTTGCTATGATATTTTAGCCATTATTACATAAACATTATTGGTAGAGCCATGAGATCCACTGACACCCAGGTTGGCAGTGCGACTCCAGCTCCCACAAATGAATACTGTTGTTGTGTCCTTGGGCAAGACACCTAAGCCACCTTGCCCCAATGTTTGTGTACAGTGGTGTGTGAATGGATGAGTGAAGCGCTTTGAAGGTGGAAAAACGCTGTATAAAAATGGGACCATTTACTATTCTACAGCTCCGACTATCATTAAAGTATTGGTATTGTTTATAATAGAGCTTTAATATTTGTTGAACTCATTTGCATGTTGTTTAGTCTTTCAAATCCAGCATAAAGTTGTTTAATAGACCACATGCCATGTTTGCATTTTTTAAAAAGTATTGGCTAGACACCAAATGTTGATTTAGCTGACTTAAGTTCTGCATTTCTCTCTCTGATGTTTACCACCGTCACTTAGGACCATAGGGACTTTACACTGGGCTCTGACCCTGTTTGATAAACGACATGCCAAAAAGACAAAATGGGGCCAGAGAAGCAGGGAGAACCGGAGGCTAAGACAGCATCCTGTTCATCACACGCTCAGAAAAGATGGCCGCTTTCAAAACACTGTGGTTGCACATTATCGCCACTAAAATGTGCGACTTCACTGCTTAAATGTCAGCGCACTTAACTATGGTACTTGGAGACAGATGCAAGAGAGAAACAGCTAAATGCTTTCATAATTTGCTTATTTAACTTAACTTGTGGGCCGTGGGATATTTAATCTTTAAAATACTTGATACAGTCTGCAGAAATGGTAAAGTAGAAATGTAAAAAGAGCAAGTCTACCAAATAGACCCTTTGGTTTTGTATAGTATGTAGTGTAACTTAGTAGGTTTACTATGCCAATAAGTGGCTTGATAAGTGGCTTGAAAGGGCTAAACTGGATAAGACTTCTGGATGAGACTTCTGGATGAGACTTCTGGATGAGACTTCTGGATGAGACTTCTGGATGAGACTTCTGGATGAGACTTCTGGATGAGACTTCTGGATGAGACTTCTGGATGAGACTTCTGGATGAGACTTCTGGATGAGACTTCTGGATGAGACTTCTGGATGAGATTTCTTTAAGTAAATTCTTTATTAGACAGGACGACAGGCAACTTGAGGAGCGGGGTGAAGAGTGTGGAAACATTCAGCAAATTGCCAATCTCAATTAGTCTCAATTAGTCAAAATTTCCAACTCGATTTCGATACTAAGGAATAGACTCAATACCGATTCAGATATCACGATAATAAAACAGTCTTTATAACAGTACTTTCTTTTATATTACCATACGGTCTTATCTGTGTAATCCCTTTTATTTATGCTTTATTCTAGTTCTGATACAGCTCAAGATCATTCGAAAGCTACTGAGGAAAGGTTCATTTCTGTTCTGTTGATGTGTGACTTTTTTAGTATCGATACTTGTACAAGTATCTAGTTTCGATACTGGTTTTAGCATAGATTAGTGTCTGAGTTTTAATACTTCTGACAACCCCAATCTCAACATTGTTATAAATTAAAACTGTATTTACCAATTTATAAAAGAGTGAAATTACATAACCTTGCGCAGTCGTACGTGTAACTGTGCTAGTACATACTGTGTCTTTGAGAGGTGACAGAAGGAAGCACTGATGTGAAGAAAACCTAAAAACACAAGGTGACAAAGACTGAACCAGAGTGCGGCTGCAGTACGTCCTGTGCCTGCGGTGGTCATGAGGTGTGACTGCATTGACATTTCCTGGGGCTAAAAGCTTCGTTTCCACAGTAACGCGTCTGCCTCTCCTACTCACACATCCAGCGGCTCATAAGGCCAATAACACTTCGCCTCAACACATTCTAATGGAGGCTAAACACATCATTTATCATCAACGGGACAATGCTAAATCGATACTAAACAAACTCGTGATCGTGATTAGCTCTCCCTAATGAAATGCGATGCGGAAACAAATGAGAAACCAATGTTGTGTTAATATTCCCAGAGCATATGTACAACTATCGCCCCCCGCAGGCCGTTCTGACAGCGCTGACAATACAAGATTAATGGCTAAGACACAAATTCTGAAATGCAATTAATAAGCCATGAAATACATAATAAATTCAATTCATTATCTTGCTTTGACTGAAGATCTTTGAAGGATGCAAGCAAGGCAATCAGAGAGAGAAGGGGTCTGGCGCTAATCCCTAGGCCAGGTCGGTGGTCTTGTCGAGGGTAGCACGAATGGCGAAGATAAATATTCACGCAAGGATATGCCCGGGGTGACTTGTTTCATGTGAGTAATTATTATAGTGAAGCTCTGTAAAAGTTTGATACAGCCATTAAATGCTCATAAAATCAAGTTATTTATGTGAGGGGATACAGGATACATGAATAGATGTAGCTATGGGAAGTGAAAGCAATATGTTTTACTACACAGGCTTGACAAGATGGTGAAAATGTTATCAAGTGCCAAAAGGACATAGTTGTAATTCCATTCCTTTTGTACGAAAGTTTTTCACAGTAAATTCTGAAAAGATGCTTTAAACTGTATTGAAACTTAAAGGTTTTTCAATAAAATTATGTGTTAGAGAACTGCTAGGTTTACATTACAATTCAATTCAATTATGTGGGGCTATGTTTTGTAATGGAGATGGAATAGCAAAAATATATAGTTAAGGAAATAGTTTGGTGTGATATAGAGCGGCAGATTGCAAGTTTCGTTGGTTGATTTTCTAGTGTATTAATTTAAAATACAAAGCAACACATACACCCATTCAAACAAGAGCTGATGATGTAAAGGTACACTATGTAACTTTTCTGGTAGAGCGCACGCCGCCTGCTTGTCTCCATGGAGATGTTATTCATCCACGTTCCATTTGTTCAATCACAGGTCTTTCTATCGCTTAAAATATTGGTCGTTTTCAGATTCTACAATTTGATGATGTCATAGTCCCAAATGGGGGGAAAAAAAACAGTTTTTCCTGTTCATTACATTGTACTTTATCATGAAATATATCAAATGTAAATTCACAAATGTTGAACCTAATGATTTTTTTCGCCCAAGAACCCACTGTATTACAAAATATATCTGCATTTTTGCATCTGTATTAAATATTATTGGCCTATAGAATGTTGTGATGTCATCTGAAACCCAGCAACAGCCTACCTTGAAAAACAAGCTTACCTCTCCACAGATCTGGCCTGTAACTCCATGGAGATAGATTAGCTGAATGCTACACTGTCGAATATTCCAGGCAAAGCAAACCAGAAAGGTCACACAGTGTACCTTTAATGTAAAATAAAACCAAAATCTCCAATCATCACGGCATAGATGGATAAGGGGTTTAAATGGACTTACCTGGTACTCTCCAAGGCAGAGACTTGTCAGATGAACTGTAAAGAGAAACGTGAGATTTCAGTATGAGTTCCACATATGCAGTAAACTAGACTCTGAAGTGCATGTTCTGAGTGAAACCCTCCAGGGACAATACACTGACCACTAATCATAACAGTGCAGGCTGAAGCTTTAGACTCGCGGTGCTGTTTAACTGAGATGTGATGTCCATTTATGTCAACAGTTTATCAATGCAAAAGGTCCCCTGGGTGACAGCTGAGGCTTGTGTGGTCGTCAGCACAGCCACAACGCAGCCATAGTAAAGCCGGGATGCTACAGATCGTGTTACAAAATGACTCCAGAGGAAAATGAGAAGAACGAATTAAAGAAAAAATAAACTGCAGACTGAAGAATTGTTGTCTTCTTATAATCTGTCATGAATCTGTAAATAGTTATATGCAGGGGCGGTGCCAGGGTGGGGGCTTGAGGGGGCCCTAGCCTCCCCTAGAATTGTCAATGCTCCCCCAAAGATTTCTGCTCCACTTTCATAGCACATCCAATCTTGACTAAAAATATTCAAATGGAGTGTTCAAAATGAGACTACAATTAAAAAAAAAAATCCATATTAGGTTTTATAAATCGCCACAGAGGATTAACTATGTTTAAACTTGTTTTGAAGGAGGAGGGGGCACGCTTCCACTGGTAAAAGGCTCTATATTTACACGTTAAGTGAGCACCCACACTGAAGACCTTAGCACCCCCTTAGCTCCGCCAATCAAAAATGTCCGGCACCGCCCCTGGTTACATAGGCTGTTTAGAAAGTAGTTTCAAAAGGTAGTTATCTGAAACCTTTACTGCCATAGACCACTCCTTGATAAATGAGGGATTGCACTGTCATGCTACATGTTTAGAACAAAAGTGTGGTAGCTAGCTAACAGCTAAAAGCAGGGTTGGGGGAGTTTGCAGTGTGCAATCCAATAGTGCATTCCAACATATATTTTGTGAGTTTAGTAGGCATTTTAGTAATCGCCTGTTGCTTTCTTAACATTTATATAGACATAGACTGACCCCTTCCAAGTAGCTCGCCAAGAGATTTCTAAATTATATGTATTGTGCTATATAACTAAAATGTGATGAATTAAATGCCTATTACCACTGTAACTATATACGTTAGGTACCTAACAGTGTGCACCAATAAATGGATAATGGTTTATGTTTTATAGGCATCTAAAATACCCCATCTAAGGCTTTCTGTGGCTCTTCTATTTACTCAATTTCTTGCGACAACAAAAATGAATAGCTCTTGGGTATTTTCGTTTTGTAAAGGTAGCTCCCTGCAGGAAAAAGGTTGGACACCTCTTTCCTCGACATAAAGAATTAGAATGCATATCTGGGATGAACAATAGTAAGTGTCACGATTCTAAATTTCAAACTTGATTTCAAATGCCAATTTCGATATCACAATGAGTTCTATACTGGTGTCGATAAAGCTCAAGATTACTCCAAAACTGTTCAAGAAAGGTCAAATTTTGTCATGTTTATGGGATTTTTTCAGTATCGATGCTTGCTAAATTGAGTACCTAGTTTCGATACTGGTTTTAGTATCGATTAGTGTCTGATTTTTGATTGTTTTGAAAACCCTAAATTACATTAAGTATCATGTATTGCATTTAGAGTAAGCACAATCAGTAGAATTGCTTTTTGAGTGGGTGAAATATGAAATCTCCAACTAATACTTTTATAAACATGTTTACGGATTTTTAATGCGTTTGTTCGTTGTCCTTAAATGCCAAATTAAACCTCATTGTTTTTATTTTAATACTGAGAAAATTGAGTAAATATTTGATTAATAAAAAGAAAACATGTTTGCAAATTTGTTAATTGTGCCATTCAAATTGTGATTAATCTTAAAAATCAGACACATTTGACATCAGGATCACTATATAATTCTACCACAACATCTCACTTTTGATTGCTGAGTATTTTCACCAAAGAGATACAACTTCCTACTTGCATTTCCTCCACTCTGCTGCTTATTAACTGAGACAGGGGTCACGTAGCAGACCCTTTCGCATCTCCGCCACTCCTTTTGCCTAATCCGCTCCATTCCTTTACAACTCTTTTGCACCTGATGCCCCGAGCTACGTTTCTATTTTTTTTTGGTCCCACCTTTAAGAAAATCATCTTCTCTGATTTTAATGAGCGAACAGGCAATTAAAAACGGAGGGAGTCGGCTGCGTCTTGCTCCAATGAACTGTGACAAATGGAGGAGCAGTATCGTGCCAAACGCGAGATGCAAAAAGCCAGCTAGAGACAGGACGGTTTATTTTACGGAGCCCTGTGGGGAAAAGAGACACTGGATGAATGGAAGGGCTTTTCACAGCATCGCCACAGGTCAAGTTTGATGGGTGTCGCTGCGGTATCTGTGTGTAGACAACTAAAAAGGAGTGGTCTTTTTAAGAGGAGAGGGGGCGAGTATGGGGTGACTCCAAGCTGACTCGTTACCTGCTGGGCTATTGAGGTGTAGTCGTATGTGCTCAATGCTAAAGGCTAAACTCTATTGACATACAAATGAATACTATTAGCAGTTGAAGCTTGGGGCATCTGTAAAAGTGTGAAAAGTAGAGTAGAGTTTTAGGTTAGGGATAAAGGGAGAGTGTTAACTGCAAGTACAAGGTTTGTCAAACAATACAAGGGGAATTTGATTAAAAAAATAGAATAGAATATAACAGTTTAACAAAATTGACGCATTATCAAAAAATGAGCTCACACTTTCATAATCAGAAGTGACAAAAGGTTTATGTTGACAATATTGAATGATATGTGTGTTTCCTGCGCCACTCCTTCAGATATGATTTAGTTGTTTTTTGTTGTAGTTTTTTGTGGTTTATCCTTTGAAAATACAAGATTACTTTGTACTTCTGCTTGAGTAATATTACTTTGAAGTTAAGCACATAAGTCCTGTGCTCAGGTCTCTTCACTGGCTTCTTGTGGCTCAGAGAATAGACTTTAAAGCAGCTCTGCTTGTTACAAGTCTCTTCATGGCCCAGCACCAAAGTACATCTCCCACATGTAAGTGGCTTATGAACCATCTCGCATTCTGAGGACTTCAGGGACCGGCCTCCTGCTGCTGCCCAGAGTCAGGACTAAACTAGGGAATCAGCGTTTCAGTTTTGTGCAGCTTCCTGAAGATGTGAGACAGGCCTCTACTTTGACAATGTTTAAATCTAAGTTCAAAACAGTTCTGTTTAGCTGTGCATATGACTGAAAGGTTTTTATTCTTCTTTTTTAATGTTACTTTTATGATGATTATTTATGTTTTGATTTGTTTCTATTGTGATTTTAAGGTCTTTCTTATTCTGTTTGTGTACAAATTGTGCTATATAAATAAACTTGCCTTGCCTTATTCTTGAGTATATTTTATGGCCAATCTACCCACTTCTGTCCAGAACTGACTAACACCAAGCAAACTGTGTTATTTTCAGGAACCCTATCAGTCAACTATACTGCAATCAAACTAAAAATATAGCCCGGCACAGAGGAAACTGAAGTTAAGCTTGGCCTATATGTTCTAAGTGTCGCTGCTCAGATGTATTGGCTACACTTGAAACTGCATTGTACCTGCATCTATTTCAGAGCACAATGGGGAAATGGGCAGTCAGAGCACTTGTAATATACGGGTAGTGCTTTTTGTAGCTTTTCAAGTGTGAAGTATGAGAACAGAGGCGTAAGGATTATTGTCTGACTGAAGACTGAAGAAATTACCACGTACTATTTTCTACTTTTATACCAAATGTCGTTATTAACCCGTATTATACTTTATATGGAATTGTTCAGCTACTGCAAGAAACCATTCCTGTCTGCTGTCAGTTAAATGGGCAAAATTAAGTAATATTCCCAGTTGGATACCTTTTATTTCTATACAGAATTGACGGCCATTTTGAAATGTATATGATTATTGGAAAAGTAATAAAAAGTTGCCGATGTGAGGTTCTTTGCACAACTCAATCATGATTTTTATATTTCACATTTCAAGCTTCTATAAGAAAATTACCCATTTAAGTAATTATCAAATATAGCCTCTTATGTAATGTCACATAAAAGTGATAGTCTTAGGGGTGTAGTTAGCCATTATGCTCACAGCCCTGCAAACCTGATTTTCTTTATGCCCCCCATGGCGGTTACTTCGCATGTGTGGGCAGATTGCTATAATAACAAATAGAATGTTTTAAGTAGAAATATTGTGCATTTTAGCAGTCTTAATCAAAACTATGAGGTAATAAAGGCAGTGAAGAACAATTGCACTAATGAAAGCCAGCACAAATCTGACCATTAAGCAATCTCACAAATGTCACAGTCCATTAACCTCACTGTAATTTCCCTCGACACTTTCAAGAAATGAATTTTAAGCCTGGCCTCAACCAGGGTTCAAAACAATACAACCCATGCAGTGTAAGTTGAAATTAGGCCACAATTATCACTGTATAGCTAGTTTTAGTGTTACACTGTACAACAGAAGAAAGGAGAAGGTAGGGAGTGGGTTAGCGGAAGATTTGGGAGTGAATCCTGCGTTTAATCTGCCTCTGTCCATATAAATACACCTTTTCCTAGTACTTTTCTGTATAAAACTCATGTTTGCATAAACTCACATGCAGGTGTAGTGTTTTTATTGCGGTCAGATCATAGAGATAATGAATTGTTTAGTCGACTAGTTGATCGCAAGACTTGTCTTTAGCCGACCACGAATTTCTTCAGTGGATGACAGTACTAGTACTTTTACTGACAACAAATGTACAAAAAAATTATTTAAATCAAATTAAAGTTTAGCCCTGATTATTATTTTTATGTACATCAAGTTTGAGATCTGGTTGAGTTTGTCATTAAGTTTTATCGGCCTAACAAAATATTGATAGAATTTTTTAAAAGAAATTTTAGAAAAAAAAAGGTAATTCAATTGTATACCATTGTTGGACAGGATCAGTGTCTTCTAACTTGGCTCAAATAACTTTATTGTCATGTTTTATTAAAACAAAAGAGAAGATTGTGTTTTCGTACACGCAGACAAAAGAAAGTGCTAGATATTTCTTTATATTGATAATCCCATTTGATGCAGTTGCCAATGGCTTTATCGACGTGGCCTGGTCAGACTGGCTGTATTGAGCTGAGAGAGACAGAGGTGCTCACTGAGGTGAGTACAGCTGATGAAGTGAGAGAGAACACACTCACACACAGATATACCTCACTGAGCATAAGACACTGCACTGTCATGGCTTCAGATGGAAAAAGGGTTTAACTCAAAATGACTGGAAGTTCAATAGAAAACTTCATAATGGTGGTGCTTGGTTGGCAGAGTAGTTAAGATTAAGCAGCTCTTTAAATTGAAAATGAATTGTTAAACTTCTTCAGTGATGATTGCTTGTTTTTAAAAGTCACTCAGTCAGACCATTATAGTGAATACTCCCATAGACCATGGACGAAGGGATGGATGAGACAGTGATACATTTTGCTATCCCGATGAAAATTTTCAGATATTTGGCAACCCATTACAAAAAAAATAAATAAAATGTGCCTTGGTTAAGTTTCATATATTCCACAAAAAATGAAAAGTTTGTAAGATTAACAACAAAACAGATGCAATGGCGATTTCTGTTTCTTGCATTTTTAATAGGCACTGTTTAGCAGTCTTGTTAAAATTTATGTTTAAAAGTTTGTACAATATACTTTATTTCAGCACATTACCAAATGCATTCACACTACAGGCAGCACTACCAAAATACATTTGAAAGTATAGTTTAGCTTGCTTATACTAACTTGATGAACTACAAACCTACCACACAACTACCAGAACTACCAAAACAACTTATCAGGATTTGAAACAGCAATAGCCCTTTACTAAATGTCCAATCTGAAATAAGCACTGCAGGTTGGTCCATCCCTACACCATAAGCTTATGCTGTGGAATCTGGCCATAGCCGTGTGGGATAGAGGTACCATGTGGTATATCATGTGCGCAAGCCATTGGAGGGAGCATCTTCTCCTCATTACCTGCTGCTCGCAGCGCCTGGCGATTCAGCCCCGAGTCGGCATCTTTCCAGCTGATTTGCCACAATCTGCCTCTCCACCTCCAGCTCCCGGGTTAGCCGCTCAAACTGGAGCTCCTGAGGGGAAACAGAGGAAAAAAGGACATTTAGTGAAGATTATAAGGTAAAACAAACATACTAGGTTTGATAGGGATCAAGCAGCGGGAAGTGAAGTCAACACAAAGGCAGCATTTTGACAGACATGGCAACGTGGTGTGTTCCTCGCCACGGCAGATTATTTGTGAACAGTGACAACAGAGAAAACATTGTTCAAGAAAAAAATCGCCCCAAAACATTTAACTTCTACATATTGAATCCAGTGCAAGAATCAATTTAAACTTGCAAGGCCTCATTAATATTGCATAAAGTCTTAAGAGTTTATGAAGCTAAAAGTCATTACCATATTTGGGAAGAAGCACTGAAACCATGACGGACACAGACTTGATAAAATCCTTGAAACAACTTAAATCTTTCTTAGAGGCTGATTTCTTATTTTTAAGCAGCTAAGCTTAGGCAAAGGATGATGACAAAATTTCAGATAAAAGCCAACTTTCTGTCTGACTAACTATTCTATGGTAAACATATTCAGCAATGAACTGTAGAAATAAATATACCACTTATTGTCAACAACAACAATGTAACAAAACAGCAATGCAATACGAACTAGGCGGTCCCAAGTCCTGCTAAATATGAGAGGAAACATTCAAAATTCTCAAAAGGCAAATTGGGATTTCAGGATTATTCAGTAATTCAAATCACAACACAATCATAATAACCAAAATATAGTAACTGTGCCAACTTTAGAAGCAAAACAAAAGGGGGATTTCCAACATCTTACTCTAGAACAGGTGCGTTGGAGAGGGCGTGTGCACAGCTTGCCAAACATATGAAAGAAAAAATCTCTTGCACACATACTTGAACCACCAGTGATTTATTTACAAAACAGCCCTTGGCCTGTATGAGAAGCAAAATTATTAGGAGGAAATGCAAGTCATTTCTTTACTCCAAAAAAGTAAAGTGTTTTTTTGTGGCATTTATAACAAAAACTTTGATTTAATAAAACTGGTCATGTAAACCTGACAATGGATTCCATATTTGTTCATGGTGCAATACCTGTAACTAAACTAAAAAAAAAAAAAAAAAAAAAAAAAAAAAAAAAAAAAAAAAAAAAAAAAAAAAAAAAAAAAAAAAAAAAAAAAAAAAAAAAAAAAAAAAAAAAAAAAAAAAAAAAAAAAAAAAAAAAAAAAAAAAAAAAAAAAAAAAAAAAAAAAAAAAAAAAAAAAAAAAAAAAAAAAAAAAAAAAAAAAAAAAAAAAAAAAAAAAAAAAAAAAAAAAAAAATTACATCCCTACCAACCAAACACCAAATATGTTTAGCTAGTCCAGTTTGGTCCAGTTTGGTCATTAAATGTCCAAGCTCTGTGTGCAGCCAGGCAGCAGGACACAAGCATTTTTCTCTGCCCACACAGGGAGATAAGCACCACTTGTGAAGGTGATATTTAGCCTTGGTGGCACCGTTTCTAGGGGAGTTGTCTTGAAATCAGCATTTGACTAATTATATTGCCCGAGCAAAGCTATTACTTGCACAAATTTCCTTCCAGCTGCCTGCTCCACATAATGGAGCTTCAGAGATACACATGGTTTTTCTAGCACACTGCACACACACACTCTTTTTAATTGGACGTATTTACAGGGACAAAACACACATTTGCTACTGAAATCGGTCCATACAACAAGGGCTGCAAGATGAATCGCTAGAGAACTGAAATCGCAGTTACCAAAACGCAAAGAATGCAATTATTTAGTCCTCTGCAAGAAACAATATGGGGTCTTATTATGTATACAACTTGCCAACCCCTACACACGTTCTGAAATGCATGTGATTCTTGCATTTATTTAGCACTTAAAGGCTCTGTATCCGAATTTTACGGTCTTAAAAACGTGAAAAAAACGCAAGATTTTAAACAGTTTGGTCCAAAATTATTCCTCACTTACCTTATAGATTAAAAAAAATCCTGATTATTCTGAGGGCTTTTCACAACTTTCAGACACCAGAGTGGAGTTTTGCCGTCACAGTAATGCTAACAGCAACTAGCATGCTAACTGTGCACTTCTTGGACAATAAAGCGGTTTATAGTTAGATGCAGACAGTACACAGCGGACAATTTTGACTGAGCGGTTTATAGTTAGATGCAGACAGTACACAGCGGACATATTTTGACTGCATACAATACATCTGTACTGGGGCAAGACAAACTACTCAAATACAGGGAAAAGAAGTCAGCTACAGGCCCTTTAATTTAGCACCAATATTGTATTTGTTTTGTTCCTTGTTACTTTTAAATTGTGCGCAGTGAACTGTATCTTGAGTCAAAAACATACATCGCTGTTCTAATCCATTCACAATACTTGTTTTATTACTTACCTTTAAGCTAGGCTGTGCAGTCATGTTGTTTTCATTACATGTCCAATACCAAATTTCACTAGAGCTGTAGTACAATCCATATATAGAACATACGCTCACATTGACAAACAACTGCAGACTGCTAGAGCTACTCTGTGACCTGTATTGAGGAAGCATGACCACTCCTAAGGCGCATGGAACCAGCCTACTTTTCACACCTAGTCTCCAATAGGTCTCACGGGGGCAGTGAAATTTCTCCCCCTCCCCACGCCACACCTCGCCTCTTAGCCGCTGCTCTGTGTTCCCTCGTTGGAGTTGCACAATGTAAACTTGAGTGAAAGGAGGGAAGCGTGAAGGAAGGAAGGAAAAGTCCAGTTTTTTTTTCAATTGTATACACCAGGGGCATAGAAAGAAAACACAAGTAATTAGAGTAACAGCGTGTGCGACACCGAGCTGTAATGTTCAAGATATGGAGAACCAATATTTTTACCATTTGTTGACCTTTTTATAACAAAAGCTGCATTATAGGATTTTGTTGAACTATGGACCACAAAGACTTGGCAACAATCTCCGGGACACACCTAAACAGCTACCATTACATTACAATGCATTTGCACATTCCCTCTTCAGTATATATTCAATTGTACTTTAATTTCATATTTTAAAAAAAGAACAGCTTCGTCTAACAATACTTAACCATTATTAAAGCCACTGTGTTCTATTTTTCATTTTGGTGGAATTTATTGCAGTGAAAAACTTGCATTCTTGCTCTGAACGGACTTGCATCTCCATAAATGTGACTCTTATTTGGCCTGGAGGAGGACCTCTTCCTGATCGTCCATGGAAATGTTGTTCCTTTGGCTCTAATCTTCCACAGTGTGGCATCAAACACATAAAGATTATTTTCCATAACATAGATAATATACACAACATACAGTATATTTTCATCCCACAATACGTTCGATGTTTTGAAGTAACACCACGTAAAGTATTGTTCACATTATATGAGCTCCTTGCTAAAATTGAGTTACCGTGGCAGTAAATCAGTTTAAGAAATGATTGGTAACCAGCTTATCCTAACTTCAACTGTTGGCCTTCACAAGTTTGCCATACAACTTTCTAAAGTATACAGTGCTTTACTCTGCAATACTGTTACTAAAGAGCCCAGCCAACATGCATAGTCATTTACACCTCTATGGGGATGTGAACAAATGCTTATGTGAGCGAGGCAGGCAATGTCCAAATGCAGCCTTCCTCATTATGCATTCAGGCTCCTATTGAACCCATTCACACTCTGTTACAGCAACACATTACACTGTATACATTACCAGATCTGAAAGAGGGCAAATTAACCAGAATAGAAGTGAACTGTGTAGGATACGCTGCTCTAAAAAGTGCCTATGGCAGATAAGACTACAAATTTCACAAGATAACATGATTATATTTAAGATTTAACTAAAAAACTTGCCTAGTTTTACATAGTTTGACAATTGTGGTGAAGTTTATAATTGTGCTTCCTAACTGTGAGAAAACAGATGTAATTTCATAACTGTTCCCTAGCAGCCGTACCGTAAACATGGGCCAGAGCTCGTCTAAAATACATATTACAACACCTACATTTTGTTAAGGTGCAGTATGCAGCTTTCTGGAGGTATCACGTCACCTGCATGATTCTATGGAAATAAAAAGTTAAACTGTACTTCGGGACATTCTACATGGAGGTTTTACGCTATACTGTGGATTTTAAGCCTTCCTCCAGGCCAAATAGAATCAGGTTTGTGGAGATGCAAGCCCACTCTGAGTAAGAACACGTTATCTGAGTGTGTTTTTGACTTAAAAGCCATATACTGTGGCTTTAAATGAATGTTTAAACTGTCAGAAAATGTGTTCCTTCTGCACAAACTGATGACATAGATAGAGGGATACAGCTCTACTAATTATTTTTTCTCCACGCTTTTCTTCACAAACTGCAAAAAAATGAAAATATGCCATGTACACTTTAAATTAATGTATAACAAAACTATGCCAGAGTGACATTTTATGATAAAGACTATTTTTGAGAGGTGAAGGTGACTTGATATGCAGAACACTCCGCCACTTTGATTGACAGTTCTATCACCTCCTGCGAGCTTGACAGATACGCACTCAAAGTCCCCTCTCTGCGATAAGGGTAATTATTTAGAATCTCACTCTTATGGCGGTTAATAATGTCCTCCCCGAGTGGTAACCTTTACAATGTAATCACTAATGCCTTATGATCTTTAGCTGTGATGTAAGGGACATTATTATCACAACTAGTGCTGTAGGTCGGGTAGAGTGTGACAGGAAGGGCATCTGATGTAAAAATAAAACACCTCTAGCTGAATAGAGAACTTCAAACCTTTAAAGCAGTAATAATTTAGGGTAGAAATGAACGGCTGACTTTTCATTCCTCCAGTAAAAGCTGTAATTTTGTTCTAGTAATTCCAGTAATATCCAGTAATGCATTTCACTTTAAGTTTAGTTTAGTTTTAAAGGTCCTATATTATGTAAAATTGACTCTTGTGAGCTTTAAGCCGTGTTATAATGTTGTTCCTTCCTCAAAAACATACCCGGAGTTGTGTTTTGTTTCATTCACACATGTTTGAATAACCCTCTATTATGAGTCTGTCTACATACAAGCTCGAAATGCTCTGTTCCACCTTGTGATGTCATAAAGTGGTAGTTTTCAAGTTAACAGCTACCTTTTACCTTGAGTACAGATTGAAATAGAGGGAAACAAGTAGGCCTGTCACGATTTCTACTATATTAGACTCATCACTCAAATAACAGAATTATCAATGCTTTTTAGAGGTCAGAATTATACATATATTATTTTTTGCATTGGCAGTGAGTTTCTTATTTTTGTGGTAAGTTAAAGATACAGTATGTCACTTTCTGGAGGTGGCATGTCACCTGCATTATTCCATGGAAACAGAAAGTTAAAACCATACTTCAGAACATTTTCTATGCAGATAGATACATTTTATGCCATACTGTGGAATATTACAAGCAAAAAACACCAGAAGAGTCACGTTTGTGGAGATGCTCGCGCAGAGTAAGGAAGCATGTTTTTGCATCTTTATCAATGCAATAAAACACATAAAAAAATGAAAAAAACATGTTTATATTTTTACTTATATTACTTAGTGTGGCTTTAACACTGAGCTGAATTGGGTCGAATAATTAGGCTTATTATTAGATCGATAACTCATTAAAGATCTACTTAGTTTATGCTGTTTTGGAAAAGAGTTCACTTGGTTAGATTTGAATTCTGTGGTTATAATATCAGTGGAATACATTTATTGTGGTATTTTATGAAACAATATATTGTACTTGAAAACAAATTGTATTGTGACAGGCATAGATGCAAGGAGATAGTTAAAAAGAACAATAAGACCAGCGGAAAGTGGCATTTTCTAACTTTACAACACAATCCAAACTCACAAAAACTCCGTCTATGCTCGTTTCATATGCCTTATAATATCTCTTCTTGACATTCATGTGCCATTTTCTTGCCTCTGAGGTTATTCTGTAAGACGGTAATATCTAATAACATGATGATTGCCCAGTGATTATCTACATTTTCATCACGTACACCAAAAGCCGGACTAGAACAGAGTATATGAGACAGCTGCCAATCGAGATAACCAGAAGCATCCTAATAAACCCTGTGCCTGCTTCTGCTGTATATGTACAAGAGCTGAGAGATTAAGATTATTATAATTTCCACCACGAACAACACCATATCTTGTCTTATTTTGGATAAAAAAAAAATCTGTACATGTTCTGCAATGTGATTCTTGTATTGCTTTGTCAGTTCACTTGAGGAAATGTGAACTTTGAGCTAGTATTGTCACGATACTAAAATTTCAAACTCAATTTCGATACTAATAGCTAATAACTACTAACAGTGAAAAAGGTGACAGTCTAATCCATCCACGGCGCGTAATCAATCTAACATCACAATTGCATGTGTGCACGCACATGCACACACATGCACGCACATGCACGCACATGCACGCACATGCACGCACATGCACGCACATGCACGCACATGCACGCACATGCACGCACATGCACGCACATGCACGCACATGCACGCACATGCACGCACATGCACGCACATGCACGCACATGCACGCACATGCACGCACATGCACGCACATGCACGCACATGCACGCACATGCACGCACATGCACGCACATGCACGCTCCTCACATCATGAATATGTAAAATCTCATGTCTTATTGTACGTTGCAAAAGTACTTTTATGTGAACAGCAGACAAACAGAGCCAACATATTAAGCACTAAACGTTCACCTGACCGGTCCCTGCATCAATGCAGCAGCAGTGCTGTGTCCTCTTGGGGTTGGGTCAGTGATGGTCGGGGGGAGCTCAGCCTGTAGCTGACGCTCGTTGTATTGAGGGCGCCCTGAACCAACGGAAGCATGCTTCATTTAGAGACACTACAGCTCAAGATTATTCTAAAGTTATTCAGGAAAGGTTCATTTCTGTCCTATGGATGTGGCTGTTTTAGTATCGGTACCTGCTCAAATGAGTATGAAGTTTTGATAATAATCGATATTAAAACTAGTATCTGATTTTCGATACTTTTGACAACCCTACTTTGAACAGAATACTTTTATTAAAACATAAATTGCAAATCTAATTGCAATTGGAATGCTTTTAAGAAAAATTGCAATTAAATATTTTTTCCCAAATGGTTCAGGTGGACAAAGACAGAGTTTATGTTTCACAGCAAAAATTTACTTAACCGAGAAATAAGTCATCAGTCCTGCAAGGCGCACCCTACTGAGAGATTAAGGCACAAGAAAATTGGCTATTCTAATCTGTCATTATGTCTGTCAGGTTGCTTATAAAGGATCCACATATATTTATATAGCAATGACTGAATAAAACAGCATGTTGCCAGCATAATTATCTAAGCATTTAATTTTAATTGTGATCTGCCTGTTAATTTTAATTATCATAAAGAGCCTGCAAGGCAAGGTTGACAATGATAGTAATACTTTGATGACAGTTTATACTATGCATATTATTGCCAATTTGCAACACGCCATTGAAATCATATCCCAAGGACCCCCTATTGTCCTCCCCTTTCAGTTACCGTAGCGTCACAATCACAGTTTAAATTATGCACATAACCAGATTTAGGTGATCAATTTTAGCTTTTCAAGTGAAAAAAAGTTGGGTTAAAATAAAAAGCAAACAACAATTTTACCATTTCTTCACAGATGCCTCTTAGTGTTATGCCAGTGTTATGGTACATTACATAGCCAGGTTGCAACTACCTACTAGAGATTAGTAAAACTGCATAGTCATCACAGATATATTGTTAAAAAAAAAAAAAAAAAAAGCAACTCTTGGGGTCAAAAGAGACCACTGTGTTTTGCCTGCGTCTATGTATAAAGCCCATCCTTCACAAACCACGTTAAAATGCAAGTTGTCGCCAGCTTTACCGTGACGGCAAAACTCTGCTCTGGCCTCTGAAAGTGGCTTAGAAACTCATCATGATGATATAATATGCATGCTAGAAATTCATTAGGAAAGTGAGGAATAACTTTGAACCACGGCACACTTTAAAATGAACCATTTCTGTTTTTCATGTTTTTAAGACCGTAGAAATGAGTTACCTTTAATGTAGCAATTTCCAGTGTATAAAGATGGCGACACATAATCATCTAATAAACTGACTCACTTACAAAACTGACAACCATTGCCTGCGTAAAAACCTATTTATACAACTGTCCTCATAACCACCATTTAATCATACCAATCTCGCCTCCATCAAGAATCTGCACTACAAGTACAATTGCCCGACATCAACCCACAGCTCATACGCTTTAAATATTGGCTTGTTACACTAAAGAGCCACAGTGGAACGAGGCCGTTATTAGTATTTCGTACACAGATTTGCTGGAGGGCTGCTTTAAAAGAGCCGTGGTAACAAGATAGCAGTACAACAGTGAGCAGTGAATTAAATGGTCTCAAAGGTGAGTTTGAAGAAATGTGGAACCAGTGTGGCGTGAGGGTCTGGTGCTGGTCTGAAAGAGAGAGATGTAATGTGGTAATAACACACATGGACACACTGCAGGCACAAAAGGACAGACTCTACTGCTATTGCATCATTTAAAGCACAGGGCACGCCGCGCCGAGACGTCAAGATGTACTTTTTCATAATGATAGGTCAAAGCGGCCATTTTCTACTGTAATACAAAGATACATTAGGAGGAATGATCCGTTATTTATGCTTTATGGACAACCGCGTCCATCGAGCCTGTGCTATTCTCAACACTGAACAAGACAGTCCAGTAAATCAGAAAGTTTTGACCCCAATTACGGTATATCTTAAAAATCAGATGAAAAATATGAAGACATTTCACCATTTCCCATTATTCTTTCATGACTACTTCTTCAAACTTCAACTACTTTTTGAAACCATTGCAATCATTGACAGTCCTAAGTCCTTGTTACCTGGCTTTTAACTTCAGAAGGTATAATACTCCCTACAAAGGAAGCATAGCCAGGTTTGGGAGGACACTACCACAGTGTGTCCTGTACTGATGGTAAATAAACGTCCCCTGCGTTAAAGAAGCACTATGTAACTTCTAAGGTGGAGGGTCCCCTACTTGCTTGTCTCCATGGAGGTCTCATTTCTTTGCATGGAATGTTCCACAGTATGGCATTAAAGATATCTGCTTTGCATTTATTCAATTACAGGTGTTTTATAGCTCAAAAATACCTTGAAAAACATAGATCTGACCATTAACATACTGTAAAATAATCAACACAAAGCAGTAACATGGAGAAGTAGAGAAGCAGGTGACGGACCCCCACCAGAAAAGTTGCACAGTTCAACTTTAAGGCCTCCAGCGTCCTGCCTCTTTTTACACTCTCACACTACAAGTTATTCTACCACAACTATGGAAAACCCTGGATGAACGAGAACACACAGACAATGCCATAATACCATTTTCAAAACAATAATGTACAATTCTCAAATTATGTTATATTATTTGTAAAAGGTTTATAATTTTGTTCTTAGTTTTTAATATTACATAAATAGTCTTTTCTTATAATTATTCATTGCCTAAGTCAGAAACAAATCCATCTAAACAGAACAGATTACATAATACTACACAATGCCCATCATTCAATTATAACCAAATTTGTATGAAGCACAAATGAGAGAGGGTCTCAATCAGAGCTGTC
>KN483678.1:3342-44221 GCA_000787095.1 Periophthalmodon schlosseri | reverse complement strand
GCCCGTACCAGCGTAACCGGGGCCCCAGCCTGGAGCCAGGCCTGTGGTGGACGCTCGACAGCGAGCGCCTGGTGGCCGGGCTTTTCCCCACGGGGCCCGGTCGGGCACAGCCCAATGGAGTGATGTAGGGCCATCCTCCCGTGGACCCACCACCTGCGGGAGGATCCGTGAGGGACCAACAGTCGAAGGCAAGAGCCTCGATGAGCAGATCTCCAGACATGGAGACTGGCTCTGGGGACATGGAAACCTGGACGTCTCCCTAGGCAAGTGTTCCGGGCAATAACACATTAATTATTACAATTGCTGACAGTTTGAAAAAGTTAACGTAAAGCAAAAACTATTTAGAACAACATCACAGATTACTAGCCTTTTTTCAACACAATCTGGTGATATAATGGGATTATCTTTGTTGGCATTTGTCTAAGTTATGATATTATAGATTGTTGCCCCATCGCTATTTCGGACGCAAAACAAATGGTCCATCGATTGGGTAACAGAATAACCCCCATCCCCTTTCACTGTAACCATAATCTTATCGATCATGTGCGGAGCAAATTGGACTACAAATGACTAGTGTCATAGCTTGTTGAAATTCAATCTACTTTTAAAGCTCTGCCGATGAACTATTTAAATTCATATAGAAGCAATCAGACAAGTTTTGCTGTCCACTCCTTTATAATGTACATCCAGTCCTTTAGCGACGCTGCTCCCCTTCTGTCACGCCACATTTCTGTCTTTACAGGTGCCAATGGGGATTATAGCCACGCTCCCTTACCCTCACATCCGCCGGCATTCAGACGTTTGACATTTTTAGCACACCATTTCAAGCGGTCGTTTTCATCTGCATTACTCATTACGCTACTTAAAGAGAATTTAATGTATCTATAATTGGCCTGTCATTGCCATAACAGGACCTTATATGAGCCAGTGCATTCAAAGTAGCGAGGACGAGCAGACAATTTACAGCGTTTTCAATGTTGGGCTCCTTCTCACTATAACGATCCACTAAGTCAACCGAAGCAAGTATTTAAAAGCGCTGAACCTAATTTTCACTGTCTTAAAAACATGAAAAACAGAACAGTTAATTTTGAACAGGTTGCAGTGGTCCAAAGTTATTCCTCATTTACCTTATGCATCCACAGAGTCCTAATTATTCACGGTGATGAGTTTATAAGTGCTTTTTCACAACTTTCAGAGACCAGAGCAGAGTTTTGCTGTCACAGTAAAGCCAACAACAACTACCATGCTAACCGTGCACTTGCAAAGGCTTTATAATTTAATGCAGAAAGCACACAGCGGACTCATTGACCTCAAGAGTTGCTTATACAATATATCTGTACTGGGGCAAGACAAAGTTTGCTCAAATACATCAGATAAAGGGCCTTTAACAAGACGGGAGCTTATTTAGGGGATATATTAAGGTCATGTTGGAACAAGGGGGCAGAGACAATAGCCTGAGTGGATTTCTTGTACCAACCAGACTGCACTTTTTATTTCATTCACAATGGGGCCCCTGATTCAGATCCTGTCCCCTTGTGTCCTCAAAAGAAACAGATGACACTACGTTGGCAGTATGCACGCTCCCATGTCTTCTTTACGAGTGCTGACAATACGATGCCTACACGAAAAGAGCAAAGTGGCTGGTGGCTAATGCTGGTTCAGCACAGTGTATATCAACAGAGATAACAGTGACTTATACACTCGTAAAGACCTATATTACGCACATAATAAAAATAATACGGAATGCACTGTATAGTCTATTATACTTTAGGGAGTATATTTACTTTGCAGTTTCATTCCACGGAGGCACTTCAATACATAATTCAATATTTTTAATGCATAACCAATGTTGTGCTGAGCAGGTCTGAATGGCATTTTGTGGGAGGTTTGGACTTACTTCTAAAAGTGTTTTCAGTCATGCTTTCAAATAGTCTGCTTGGAAGCAATGTTAAAACATAGCGGCGGCGAATGTCTCACACAGTGAATTCATGACTTTTTGAACCAGCTATAAAATAGAATGGATATGGTATAATAACTGCAAAAACAATATTTTAAGGGAAAAGAAAGAAAGTGAATGGTATTCCAGCAACTTAATTAAAAAAAAAACAAAAACGTCTTGATTGATTTTTTTCCCCTCAAGGCTGTTTTTTAAAATAGAGGTGACAACACATACAAAGGAAGTGTTTGATCAACGTCATGCAGATAATAGTATTAACTTAAAATTTCTATAAAATAATTCACTTGCTCACTTTTTGCAGCAGGTTTTGAAGCAATCTTCAAAGAGATGTGAGTTCACTTATGCTTTTACACTCATTTGGCACCGAAAAATTATGTTAAGAAACTTTGCTTTGTTGTAAAAAAAAAGAAAAAGTGTATATATTTTTGTAAAATTTCAGCAGTACACACACTGGATGCAACTCTTATTACAACTCAATTTCACTGAAAATGTCAAATACGCCTTTATGATTCTCGACCTTCAAATTTCTATTTGAATACTGAAAACATTTATTGATGTGACTTCTTCAAAATAACAAATATAAAAGAAAGAACTACATTTGAAAAAAAGCCAAGTTAACTCGAATGAAAAAAAAAAATATATATATATATTCTTCTGTTACAGATTGCGTATTCTCTGAAAAACTTCTGAACAACTTCTGTACAACTTCTGAACAACTTCTGAACAACAAAACGTAGAACTAGAATATTTTATCATGATGGGGTTTGGCTATGCAATGCAATTTAAAGATCCCAACATAATATTGGTGACATCTACTGATGTGATGTCATTTCCTTTTTTGTTTTTTTATTTTTTTTAGATATTATTTGCTCCACCTCCATATTTCCCCAGTTTCCTCACATGAATATGAGACAATTGAAAGTCAGCACACTACTTTACTATTCACATCAAAGTTGCTCTTCCCAGCTGTCTCTCTGCATGTTTCAAAAAGCAATTTGCAAATAAATATGGTGAAATCAGACTCCCCTGTGCCTGGTTTTTGCTTGTGTGATAGTATGTTCATTCCAAGAGAATACGAACTGAAACTGTATTCTTAGAGTCAAAGTATTGATTTGATGTGCAAACTATAGCATAAATGTCTCATATAGGCCACATTATGCGAGAATGTACATGATGACTCTGCACTTTTCATCAGGGGACAGAATAATAATAAGGGATTTCAACATGGCACAGCAGATTACACGCCATGCCTTATTTAATTAAAAGCACCGATCGTATCTTCACACCACTTGTTAGTGAGACCAAGTATGTTGAAATGTGGTTATCGGGGAAAACAAGCGTGGAATGAAACAGGCTTGCGATGTTCTTTATAATTCACTTCCGCAGATGGCCTTTTCCTTTTAACCAAAGCAGGGAGCCTAGCAGAAATATGTTTGTTCATTAAGTGGCAATGAGGCTTGACAGCTCTGCACCTCATCGCAGTCTGGCATCTCGTGAACGCAGTGGGGGAGTGACAGCAGAGGTTAAAAGACTTGGTGTGGGAAAAAATAGATCCAACAAATTGAGTGACAGGAATTAGGTTGTCATGGTTAATTATTGCAATCAAACGGAAATTGTAATTTGAATGAACCAACAACAAAATTTTGCTTTATTAGGTGCAAATCCCGTAGTTGACCTATTTATGGGTTTCAGTTGTTATATGCAACATTTTGAGGACCCATTTCCCATTCAAAAGATATAATATTTTGGTTAAAAATGTTTATTGCTATGGCAACAGTCCTAATTTTTCATCATTCGTAAACCTATGGATATAAACATGAAACGCTTGTGATTCTAGTACTAGTTCAGGAGTTTGCGTAGTCTTCTTGTTGATGCACCGTGAATTGGATCTTTCCTTTAAAAAATACATTTCAAATCTTCAAAATCCTGTGGCAACATCTGGTCAGAAAAATCAATTTGATATTTTTCCCCAAAAAATTCTACGCTGAGAAGATTTCAATTTCATGTTGGGATTTTCCATGCTGCAAAGTCGCCTTGGTTTTTTTTCATTAGAGCTTTAAGATGGAGAAGTTGGCTACAAAACCATTTCTCAAGAATTATAATAACAGGACTGAGAGGAGAAAAGTGCACAGCTGCTGCGAGATATAGGGTGAATCAGGGAGAGGAAATTGCTTCTGCGTCCACAACTGGATGAACTGATGATGTGACAAGAGGCCGAAATAGCACAGGGAGAAATTATTCACTTGCAGATAATGGGGGTACAATAGAAGCAGGAGACCATGATGTTCTTCTTCAAAAACCCATATAGTCTTATGTGTAGAACTGGACAGTATCTGTATAATTTAGGCAAAAAAATCTAATTGTGATATATACATGTTAAAGGGCCCATGTGACGCTATTTTCTGATCTATGTTATAATGTTGTTTCCATCAAAAACATACCTGGAGTTGTGTTTTGTTTCATTCACACATGTTTAACACACAAACCCTGCATATTTAGGCTGAGTTCTTCTCTCAAAAAGAAAACACTCTGTTCCACCTTGTGATGTGATGTGGTAATACAGGAAGTGGTCCATTGTGTATTTAAACTCCGTACGTCTTGACAACGTCTTGATGACTTCAGCCCTGAAATTGCCGATCTCTACTGAACTAAAGGTAAAAGGTTGCTGTTCACTTGAAAACTACCACTTCATGACATCGCAAGGTGGTAGAGAGCATTTTGAGTCTGGGAGATTTGGACAGACTAATAATGCAGTGTTACTCAAACATGTGCGAATGAAACAAAACAACTACACGTGTGTTTTTGAGGAGGTACACCTTAAAGCTCATAAGAGTCAAATTTGCTTAATATAGGACCTTTAAAAAGTATTCCAGAAATCCAGAAGCAATAACCTTAGAGAAAAGACTGAAACACAGACTGATCAACTAATACATGAATCCCATGAATTTCACAACATAATTGTGCAGGTCCAAACTACAGGTATAAAACACAGGATATTTTGTTCTTTGCAGAGGACATTTTATTGTCTAAAATAATTACAGGCTTTGTCATCAGATAATTGCACCAACTTAAATTGCAATTTTGATTCAGTTGCTATATACTGGATGGTCTTTTGTCTTTCTCCTAACCAGGCTACCTTGTAAATGTTTTTGTTTGTTTGTTGAATAGATTTACTGAGGAAAGCTCAACATGCCAAAATACAGGTGGTGGGGATGAAGAGAATGATAAGGCAGAGGAGGCTGATGGTTCTGCTACTGCGGTAATGGTAAATAGCACAGATGACAGAAACATGGGGAGAGAGTGCATGTATGAATAGCTTGGCTGACGGCAGCATAACCTTTAGAGTTATACAAGAATTACAAGTTACAAGAGGAAGCTTAAAATTTAGCTCTTCCAATCTGCCATTAATGGTGGCGCAGACACTGCTGACGAAAACATGTGGGAGAAATTCCTTCTTGCCGTATTTGAACATGAAAAGGAAGTCAAAATCCGTCTTGATGATTTAAATTCCACGAAAGGAACTGTCATCTGAGTGCTGAGTGCTATTAATGTAGCTGTCAGCGGCATTAGCGAGCACAGCACCCATTACTTGGCACACAACAGATTGACAACAAAGGATTCTGAGCAACAAAGGACTTAAAAAGGGAAAGTATATGCAGATGAGGGAAGAAGCGCGTCAATATTACGCTCAGCAATGAGCAAGTTTGGATGATCAAAAAGTACAATTGTACTTTCATCTACTTAAAGCATTTTTGTAAAATAATGGATTAGAATAATATTTAGCGTGCCATGACATATAATCTACAAACCAATTTGTAATGTATATTAAAAAGACAGCACGTGGCTGAGTGGCTGGCACCCTTGTCTGATAGCAAGAATAAACCCAATTCCAATTTTCTCTCCACAACCTACAACATTTATGAACATTAGGCATAATCCTCTAGCTAAGGCAGCCATGATGACCAAGTCTAGCTCAAGATCGGGAAATGGGTTCCCAGGCACTGCACACTGCTTCAGAAAGGTTTCCCAAGCAACATTGAAGGATCAAATGCTGTGTCAAATTTCCCAACTAGGACAATAAAGTATAGATGCTTTAACCTAAAATAAAACGTAAAATACTATAAAAATATGAGCTTTTCAGATTCATTAAAGAACAGTGTTATTTCCATGAATTGTGGATAAACTACAGTTCAGTTCCAACCTTTGACTGTGGATTTGTATACATTTTAATTTGCAGTTATGTTAATATTACAGAAAGATATCACTAGGAAATAAATCACATACTCAATCTGTTTTCCTTAGCCTAGAACAAAAAGCTGAAATGCCGCAGTAGTGCAATCACAGTCATTTCATTGACAGAGCCCCGCGAACATACAACTCCTCAGAGGGATCAATAGCCGTGTGTCAGACAAAAAGAACAGCGCTGGAGGCCATAGCGAGAAGAGTAAGCAATCTCCACACTGACAGTCTGCAGGTGGCTGGCTGCACAATGAGAGCACTGACTTGTGTGATTACCTAAGAATCAGTCATTTAGAGAGCTCATCGGAGACATATTTGGGCACGCTACGATTCCAGAGAGGCTGTTGGCGGTTAACCCACGCTAAACCGTGCAACCAAGGATCCAGCCTACTTTTTCCAACTGCTGGTTAGTGTTGAACCGATACTAAAATTTCAAACTTGACTTCAATACAAAGGAATAGACTCGATACTCAATACAGATTTTGATAGGTTTTATACATTTTCAGTATATCTGTGTAATCCCTCAGTTGTCCAGGCAGGTTCCCTGGGCGTATACTAGTCTATGTGTCTTATACTTGTTCTGATACAGCTCAAGATCATTCTAAAGCTATTCAGGAAAGGCTAATTTCTGTTCAGTGAATCACATTTTTTTTAGTATCGGTACCTGCTCAAATGAGTATCTAGTTTCAGTTTTAGTATCGATCAGGATCTGCTTTTCGATACTTTTGACAACCCTACTGCTGGTATGGATGATGCACACCAAGGATTAACCCTAGTACATGCGAAAACTTCACTTCAGCATCATAATAATCTAAAATGAAAAACAAACAAAAAAAGAGATTGGAAAAAAACGAGCTAAGAATGATTAGCCCAGATGCTAATACGCGTTTCACAGGAAGAAAATAAATATCCATCAACTTAAATGGGTAGAGGGTCCTGGTTCTATCCCATGCCAGGTGGGTGGATGAGTGGATTTCCTTTGGGCAATCGACTTTCCCACATCAGCCTCATTCGTAACACAACAGGCAACAATAATCCAGCTACGTCCTGACCAAGCCTAGCTCCAAATTTGGAGATGGGTCCCCGGGTGCTGCACTGCGACTACTCAATGACGCCAAACAGTTACAGGTTCAAACGTTGTTCAAGCACACACCTTATTTGTGTCTCTGGGCAATACACTTCACTTGTAATGTCCACACAGGTTGCAGCTAAAACTGGGTGTTGAAAGAGATGTGAGTAATAGGGAAGAAATTATCTTTACTCAAAAGCGGATTATACATTTCCGCTTTTATCTGTCTACCTTATCCAACAATTCTCAACATACGCAACTTGGTAAACTGTAGCTATTCCAAGGGCACGCTAGCCTTTTGTGCGGTGGCTGTATTTTCCAGAGCGCTCTCCTCCCCTGCAGTGGTCCGGCCCCATCGGGCGTGCAGTTGACAGTAGCGATGATTGTAGCTGTAATGGTGATGAAGCAGACAGTGACGTTGATGCTTCCAAACAGCACGGGTGGGGAGGAGGTAGTCCCGGGGTTCAAAGAGATAGCATTGTGCCAGCCTTGACACCACAGTCTTTTGGCACACACAGGGGCCGATTATCTCCTCTTTCTCCTGTTTTTTCTCCTCCGCTGACAGGCCTTTACAGCACCACTCACAGGTGACTGGCTCTCGATGCCACCTTTTCCCATTACGCGTCTGTGCTTTTGGTTTGCTCAGCGCCCTGTGAAGTTTGATTTTACAATTTGAGATGAAAAATACAGTATTTGGTAAACATTTTTTCAATACTCAGAAATGTAATAAGGATATAATTGACAAATCTGATGCCACTCGAGAAAATACGCCACAAGATTTACTTTGTTACTGCTAACTGTTTTTATATTCATTTGAAAAGCTCATTTGCACAAACAGCTAAGTGCCGTTTTAAAAAGTCATCAGTTGCACGCAGCTTACTCTTTGTATAGCAATGTTCAAAAGCCAAATGTATTTTACCGCTATCAGAATACTCCATCCCTCGATAAAAATATACTTGGCATTTTTCATTAATATTTGGAAAAGATAGTAACAAAAAGAAAAATCTAAATCAAAAAATTGTCAAACAAAATCAAACTAAAACAATTCCAAACCAAGACGTCTTTATCAAACCAACTTCGGAAAGAAATAAAACATCAGAAGGAAGATCAGTGAGTCATTGCAACACATGTACTTTCTGTTGCAAAATAATTGTGTAATAAACAGTGCAATTTGTCCAAATCTTCTATCTTATGTCTGTCTTACTCCCCTCTGAATATTCCATTTCTCTCCTTCACCTGGTTCCTTGGGCTCACTTGAATCTGCCTCATACATGCCCAGCTCCCCTGTGGGGTAATTGCTTAGAGCCAGAAGTCCATTTTTATGTCTCTAATCGAGGCCAGAATGCGTACGGCTCTAGATTTCACCTTGCCCATGTGACACAGGCAGCAGCAGCAGCAGCACTGGGAGAAGGAGGCTGATAAGGCTCAGAGGAGAGGAGAAAATCACTAGTCGATTGTAATTAGAGGCCTTATTTCGCCCAAGGAGTAGGCACGGACATCCGAGAGAATTTCAACCTTGCCTTTAAGCTTCATGCACCAGAGAGGATTGGTGCAGGCACTAGTACTACTATAAGCTTCCATTACATTTACATGGCATAGTAGGGGTCAGCGATATTGACAAAAAGGTCTTTGTCGAAGTTCAAGTATCAAACAAAATGTGAATGAATTGGAAAATTAAACACAAAAAGACAGAAATACCACTTTGAAAGATAATGTTATTTTCATCATTTTTGATATTTTTATTAGAGGACAAGTTTTGTTCTTAAGGTTCTTAAGCAATTTTGAGAACAAATGATTCAAATCCACAAGTTCAACCAGTTTATTTCCAATAGTAACATGCTGGTTGGTGTTGAAATCCATTTATCTTGTCCAAGACCAAAATTGTATACCACCTAGAGCTAGGGGCCGATATTTTTTAGCGTATTGGCTATCGGCCTTAAATCTCCAGCACAGGCCGATATTTTGTTTTGGTCAATCTGCTGCCTAAAAATACACACAAAGCTTTATATTAACACTTTAATACAAAGAGAGAGCTGCACAAAATGTGACTATACAGCTCTCTTACAGGTTTGTGGTTAAAAAAATGGCTTGTAGTTGAGTTTAGTAAATTTATATACATAATTTGGGGAAACTAGATCCAGATCAGTTCAGCATATTGGCCCAGAAATATCAGCAGAGCTTATCAGCCATCGGTTGCGTATCGGCATAGGCCATAAAAAAACAAAAACAAAAACAAAAAAACTCATATCGGTCAATCTTTAATACAAACTACTCAATACCGATTTCGATACCCCAATGAAATAAACCTCCTTTTAAAACCCAATGACATTTTAAACACAAAATAATAGTAGTTGCATTAATATTATCATGTGGTCTTTCTACTAGTTCGTATCAAGACCATTCTATCCATTCCAGGTCCACTTTTGTCCTGTTTATGTCTTGTTTATGAGACTAATTTCCCAGTACTGTTGCTACTCTAATATCTGAAATCTGTGTCTCAATATGTTTCACAACTCTACACTTTAACCTCACACCAAATGGCTGGGTCACAAATGTCTATGGCATCATTAAAACAAGATGGCGAAGTATTTCGAGTGGCTAATATTCCAGCCAGCTCATCAAGCTTTAAAGAGGGGACTTGGATTGTAGCACTCAAACCAAGGTCAGCCCGAAGCCATGCAAAAGGCACAAAGTCTGTTTGAAAATACTGCAGTCAGAGGAGCAGCGGGTAGGATTTTTCATGTGTAATGGACTCTTCAACAAGAATATTCCTCTGTGGTGTTTTGGGAAGGAGGCAGAGTATTGAGAGGCAATGGAGCGGTACGTGAGAGGAGGCTTGTTTGCTGGTCTCTGTGGTACAAATAGGCATGTCCAGGCACAGCTAATGACAGTATTACACAGTGGGAGAAGCCTGGTGATGGAGGGTAAGGCAGAAAAGATGGGAAAACGCCAAATACTGTTACCAAAGGCAGGGACCAAGTAAATGTCCACGTACTCAAAACAGCACAAACAGAGCTGTGAAAACATTATGTGTAATAGTTTCTTCTAATTATAGCCTTAAAATGCAACGATGCAATAACAAGACATCACTGTGCACTTGACTGTTCACTTTTCATACAAGAGTTGCAACAATAACTTACTGACTTGGTTAATTTGTGCCAGATTTAAGCCAGATGCCCTTCGAGACGACCAGCCAGCCACACTATTTTATCACCTAGTCATGGATTAGGACATATCCCTGTTACACCCTCCTCTATTGCTTTTGTGAGTCAGTACTGCATATGTTACAACATATCACTGGATACTTGGATATTACTTGGGACATTACGACATTATCCTTAACATAAATGTAGATTTGTTGTAAAACTTCCAATTTTGAACTTAAACACTGACTGATTTTGACAACTGGTTCTCCTAAACATCCCAACTTTTACATGCACTTCAGTCTTCTAGTCCACCGTAAAACTATTCTATTAAAACTGCACGATCAAGTTTAAATGTTTAACTCTGCTAGTACAAGCTACATTGTAACTACAAAATGTGCTCACTTAAAGAACTTGCATTGTGTTGTGGTTGCATTGTATTCTATTGTAAACTGAGTGGGAGAAACCCCCTTGACTAAAGCCAATAATAACAAACTCTAGCTTTCTTCTTTTGAAAAACTGGCTACAGGCCCGACCTACATGACAGAGAATTAAACAGCCACAAATTCAAAATAGAATGTCAAGTATGCCTCAAGGCTACATTACCCAGTCAATATTCAAATAAATACACTCATTCAGTCTTAAAATGCATGTCACTCAACTTAAAAGCACAAGACTTTCAGGGCAAGTAAAGTCCATGCCATAAAACTAGTATTGGGACCAGAATCTTTTGGATCTGGTCATTTCAAAGACCTGTTGAAAATACATTCTTCCTTTTATGCATTTATATGGCAGAAGCTAATGTGACAACTCATTTTATCTACAAACTGATCCAAAAGAAAAATGACCAAGGCTAAGAGTTGATTAAAGTGTTCAAAGTGAAAGTGAATGTCTACCCTTTGAAATGATGCATAATCGAAATAAAACGAAAACGAAAACAAAAAATAGACTATTATTATGATGTCAAGGATGTTTTTTTTGTCTCACTTGTGTTGCCTACTCTGCTTCTGTGCTGATTTTTGTCTCGGTTCAACGTAAATCAATGTAAAATGATTTGGTTCTTTTAAAAAATTAGATCCGGTTCGAACCGTATTAAAGAGCCGACTCGGTCATGAGTGCCACATCACTACTTAAAACCATGAAACTTCAATAACATTTAAGATAACAAAAAAAACAGGTCTCATAAGCCACCCCTTTGGTTAAATGGGAAAAAAGTGAATAATGACAAAGATGGATAATCTCAACTGTTAATTATGCATTAGGCTCTGGGGACATCACTGCTAAAAATAGTCAAAGGAAGTCATAGATTAATACATTAGATGGTTCCTAAATGGAGGGTGAGGAACCAAAAATGGTCTTGGGAAGGTTTATTTTCAACATAGCCAGGCAGCAATTTACCAAGTTGTAAACGCACACCTAAAACCCTATTGTATCATCACAAAGATTGCTTTTGCCTTCAAGGACAGGAAGAAAAGCACACAAAGCTTCACAATATGCTTTGACAGTAGGTGTATGTATGCGTCCTTGTATGGGCAAAGCCAGAGCAGCTGTAACATATACAATGACAAAGTGTTCAACAAGCAATGTGACAAAATGATGGAACCCAGGAGAATCATGCAAAAAGTAAATCAAAACACAAACTTACCAGTATTCCCACTCATGTTATACCTCTACTCCATAGCCAACTTCCATGCTCTTAACAAGGCAGGATTCTTTGCAAACAATCGCAGGAAAAGCTCAAGGAAAGTTGTAATTGTAGCTTTCATTCTTCATATTTCTACAATTTAAAGCCGTAGTCCGCTTGAATCCGCATAAAAGGTGTGATCAGTTTTCACTCCCAGCTCCTCCGAGGCACGGCTCCAGTCTGTCAGTGCGAGAGGGGGAAAGCAGTGGCGGATGACTGGCTCTTCCTGCTCTCCTGCCTGGATATGTGCTCCGACCGGACGAGCCACTAGGAAAGGAAGTGACATCGCCAGGTGCTCCCCTCCTTCCTTCTAGGCTTCCTTCCACATGTAAACAATAGCCACTTTCCTGTCAAAGACTCGAGTGGAGCTACTGAATAAGTAAAAGTAATGGTTGTTTTAGTTTTGGTTCAATATTTGCGGTGCAATTTGTCAAAGTTTATGATGAAGAATGTTGTTGTGAATGTAATGTTTGGAATTGATTGCAGGCTATTTTCTTATCAGATCAATGCTGAAACTTGCAAGCGTATACTTGTTAAAGCTCCAAGCATAGTACACTTACATATTGTCCAACTGAGTTAGAGGCAAATGTGTACTCGTAAACACCGAATAACTGGCAGGAAGGGAAAACAAAGGATATTTACCATCATAAAAGTGTGTATGATGAATCATAAAAAGGGAGTATAGTTTGAGTAGTCTTAGCAACAATAGCAATGCATCAAAAAGATGGACTTAAATCGCAGGATTATGCAGTGTGTGGGTGAGTCTAAGATAGCTGTCACATCTTGTCTTTGAACATAAATGTTTCATTTTATCATTGTTGTGTTGAGTTGTTATGAAGTTACTTCAAGGACATTACTTAGAGATGGTATCTGAGAGTACACAAAGAAGAGCAGATCGATCTTGACTCGTGTATCCACAATGTTTTAACAAAAAAACATGATCAGTTCAGTGTAAGCTACTTCTGCACACATGTTCTGGACTGGGGCACACGGATATCATTTTCTGTACCACTGGCCAGTATTATGAAGATAACACCTTAACTTGCATTTATTCCTTCAGGTAAAGCTCCCCCTGAAGGGGCTTTCACAGACTTTTACCAAGTTTTTTGCTGTAGTGATTCGTCTCTATGACAAACGGCTTACATGGCAACATTTCTTACTGGAAACTATGGGCTTTTTGTTGTGCTTAAGAGATTCATTTACACAAGAAAGAACTCTTGGAAAGGCCTCCAGAACTGCCACTGGGCTGTCAACCAATGAAATCCAAACAACTAGTTTCCCTGGCAATTATAAATACAGAACATAAATTGTAGATTGTTTTTCAGGTTTTTAGTAGCCCCTTCATATACTTTATTTATTAGTTTATTTAAAAGACAGAGCATTGTTACATTTAATGGCTTTTGGTTTAACCCTACATGTATGACCCAGATTTTGAACTTTTTAAATAATCACAAGTAAGTACAGAGCAGTGGGCGGAGATAAGGGGTAAGTGACGACATACATACATACACTCAAAATGCAAGATAGATTACTCAAACATGCATGAATCCATCAAAATACAACTTTGAGCAAGGCACATGCATGAATCCATCAAAATACAACTCTGAGCAAGGTAATGATGAGGGAACATTGTTATAATATGGTTAAAAGCTCAACTCAATTTTACATAATGTATCCCCTTTAAAAAACAAGAACATTTTGTCTATTTCGTTTGTCATCACAAGAGTATGTTGTGTTTGCATGGCAAGTGTTACTATCATTTCCTGAAGCCAACTAGAAATAAATACATATCTATTTCATTAGCACCATAAGTGACCCAACAGTCCTGGTAGAGTCATTTACAAGTGGCAATAAACCATTTACACCCATCAAATGAACCCTCATTTAGCACCGGAAATATCACTCAGACGTCAGCCCTGGGGCATTGCATAGACAGACATGAGTGAGGCCAGAGGGAACAGTGTATGACTGCATGGGAAGAGGATGAAGCAAAGAGACAGGCCTGGGTGGACTGAGTCAGAGGGCATGTCCTACCACAGCCTCTCCACATACACAGCTCAATATTAGCTCCCTCTCCACTCCACTGCGGCCACCAGCAACCAAGTCCAATCCGTTCTTTCCACAAGGAAGTCTGCCATTGTGGGGGTTTTCCATCTCCACACATTTCATCTTCTCTCACACACAATACTTGTCTTTTTATGTCTTTCTACACCAATAAGTATACCAAGTGATTATAGCAACAACAGAAAAGAAAAACAAATAATTCATGTTTATTAGTTTGAGTAATCGGAAATTCTCAAACTGATGTTGTCTTGTTAGCCGCCCTATTTCTTTTTATCTTCCAACAGTTTCAGTTGGATCTTTAAACAGTTGGATGGAGACTGAAATGCTGTTCAACGCATACAAGACAAAGCAGTGGACAAAATCTAATCCACAGAAAAGTAAACAAACTACTTGAGTAAGAACCACTGCTCAAAGCCGATCACATCCAACTGGTCCTAGGCCTGTCACCATAATTACTACTCGACTTTTCGTTCATTGTTTTTTGGGCTGATTATTCATTGTCTGTATATTTGCACCAAATGAAAAGTGAGGTACTTTTTCTTTGTTTTGTAACATTTGAACTGCAGAAGGTAGATTTATATTATTGCAGAAATGATTTGTCTTTACAATATGATTCAAATGGTTTACTATCCTGCTAAAATGGCCTTGAATATTATCAAATCATAATATTTTCTGCAGTCATATATCACACTTCAAATGTGTGTGTTTTGTTTTTTTTTTTATTGTAACAGGCCTAACTGGTGCAAAGTTGTCGGTATAAAGGACCGGTTTAGTTGCGGTGTGACACTCACACGAGAACCGGAGGCTCTGCTGTGCTGCTGTGGTCACCACCTTTGAAGCTGCACGTGCGAGACCACGTGCGAGACCACGTGCGAGACCACGTGCGAGACCACGTGTTCACGCGATAACTATTTATTTATTAAGGGAAAAGGCTTGAGGTCGGCTCCGGCGTCCGTCAAAAATAGAATACAACGAATCCGGAGCGCTTCTGCACCTCCGCCAGCACCTCCGCCAGCACCACCACACTGCACGGCGTACCGTCAGAGCTGCTTGCAGCCACAGAGCTGGAGCTCCACTGTGTGCAGTCTGAGCCTGGGGTTATCAATTTAGCCTTCCCCTATCAAATTTGAAATCAAGTTCAACCGCACCAAATGCCATAGCTTTACCATTCAAGTATATTGTAGCCATATTGTACATGGGGGGTGTCTGTACCTGTTCTTTGACAGAGGCCAGGATGTTGTTGGCTGTGATGTCCTTCTCCATGCTGCGGCCCGTGGGTCTGATCTTTAGCAGAGGGCCCTCCTCCGTGCCAGGGCTCTGCTCAGGAGCGGGCATTCCTCCTGTCACCAACCCACACAAAAAAACATTCATCAGAAACATCACCCAAGGTCAAGCTCAGACGTCACACTGTCCTGGATAATGATATGTGTCATTCACAATAACACATTCAGAATATTCTTAACTAATCGTGGGAGATGGATTCAAAAATGCATATTACAATTGTAGTTGTTGCAAAATTTGAATATTTGCTGAAAAAAGAAAAATGCAGAAAATATCAACGTATAGGCCTAGTTTGTGTTCTTATAATCAGAACAGAAACTAGGCTTATATGTTGATATTTTCTGCATTTTTCTTTTTAATTGTACAGCTTGTTCAGTTTTTCCACAATATTTGCAGCTCATCCAAGACAATTTACAGGCAGATATGAGCATATTATTGATGGGCAGCAAAAATATAGTCTGAATATAGTGATCAAAGTAATGCAAAAACATCTTCAAAGAATCAAACCACCAAAACTAAATTTAACCAAAAATCTTAAATCTTAACCATGAAGATGTGCAAATGTTTTCATGGCTATGTGTAACAATTGAAGAATATAAATAAATCCATCTAAGTCTTGAAGTTTAAAAGTTTGCTTTACTCAAAAGCACAACTACTATAAACAATAAAAATGGTTTCCACACTCTATGAATAAACACTGGTTGTTACATCTTTAAAAACTGGCCATAGAAAGAAGACCTACATTCTGAAAATGACTCGTACTGTACAGGGATAAATATAGTAAAACATTTTGGATATTTGGTTCAGGCTCCATTGAGAGCTCCAAGTCTGCTGCTCCGTTAAACACAACCCTAATTTGTTCACACATACCAGTCTCTGTGGGCACACGTGAACACACACGCCTTCATATCAGCACTGCTAAGGCAGCACCTCACCAAGACAGGCAGACGAGTGATCCTTAAAAAAAAAAAAAAATTTAAAAAGGAAAAAGGAAAAAAACTACATGTGGCCACTCGCTAGCACCGGCTACAAGCAAACCCGCCCCCGCACGCCATATGCCTCAAAGAGAAAAGCTCCTCGGCTGTGACAGTGCAAACCAATGCCATATGGCCCTAAGACAACACACCAGCACAACCATGATTTAATGCAGTGACATAAAGTACACACAAACAGCATGAGTTGGATTGCAAAACCAAAGCTTTCGGATCGGCTGTAGTGGAATTAACAAGACAAGCACTGGCGGGGAAATAGGAACAGTAAATAGCGCGATAGTTGTTAGCGTCGTCTCCTTTTCCGGTATTAGAATGTGAAATAGTCATGGCCTCATTATATCTGTTGACAGAAAGGGACCCTGTACCTGGCTGGATGGTGAGTCAGACTGTTAGCAGCAGTGATGGCTAATAACACAGAGGAGAGCTTTGTGACTACAGGGATTTTTTCACAATGACGTTTACAACCTGCCCAGTCTACCACTGCTGTCAGTACCGAGCTAGAAATCAAAACACATTCTAGCTGTTGTTTTGGCTATGGATATCGTGGACTTTTTACAAGGCCTGACAGCCCAGGCAAACTCTGGTGTAGTTGGCAAAATAGTGCTCTGGGAAGAAAGGAGAAAGTCAAATTAATCTGACAATAAAGAATGCTAGCCAAGCTTTGCAGCTATAGCCAGGGAGTTTCTAAAATAGGGCATCCCTCGCAGGGCAAAAGTATCGAAAAATCTTATCGATAGTAAAACGAGTATTGAAGCTAAATACTGATTTGAGCAGGTATTTATACTACAAAAGTCACATTCACAGGACAGAAATGAACCTTTCCTAAGTAGCTTTGGAGTGATCTTGAGCGGCATCTAATGTATAGATGACATAGACTAGTACACGCCCATGGACCACTATGGAACCTACTTGGACAACTGAGGGATTAAACAGATCCAACACCACATGGTAATATATAAGAAAATACATTTTTTTCATGTTGAAAATGCTAAAGAAAGTTTACTCCTTAATATCGAAATCGAGTTTGAAATTTTAGTATCGTGACAACCTAGTAGTCCAAGCAGAGACCTAAAGTTGTGTGCACAATTACCCTTTCCATTAAGGTATTGTAAATGAACAAGTGTTTAATTGTAGGCTACTCATCACAGACATTCCTACAGATAATCTCCAGTACAATAATGTCAGCTACCAATCAATCATACACTCGGAAGAACAAAACAAACTACATAAAGCAGCACTTGAACCACTTCAGGAACTATTCATTCATAAAAATAAAACAATAGTAGTAAATGACAAGTACGAGTAGAAAATTGTCTGCACCTTGAACACTATTAAAACAGCCATCCAGAAATGTTGTTGCTCCAGTTCTACTGACTACAGCAAGTTTATAAATGAGCCAAAATGGCACTACAACTTACACTTAACACATTATTCCAACTTGCAAGTTAAAGTCTTATAGCTAGAGCTTTTACTGAATGGGTCCATTTTGCTGTAGCAGACGTCATGTGAAAAGAGTTAAAGGTTCATATGCTTCACCATAAATGCTCTGCGGTGAGGGGAACCATTAGCTTGGGATGACAGCCAGTTTAAGCGTGCAGGGCTGGTCGGATTGTTTACAAGGCGAAGTTTTTGGCACGGGATGAGACCAGGGATTGGGGGGGATGGGTCAGGAGGAACATAAAAAAGTACTACATGGGAGGTCCCTCAGAAATGTGACCCTGGAGTATTCCTGGAGACAGCATGTTTCAAGGTGTCAATCTCGCCCCCCCCCCCAAACATATCCCAATGTCAGCTCCCCAAATTCCCGCACAGCTCATTCACTGCAAAATCGCATTCCAAATCACCACCTCTTTTGTAAACTTTCAATAATTCGATTCCAAGAAATTCCAGCTACAGGAAGAGGGGAGAGGAGTGCTGTTTTGGCTTGGCAGAACTGCTCCTCCTCCTCTCTGACTTCTGTTCAAACAAAAACAGGAATGAGTCAGTCAGTTCAAATTTGAAAAAGTTGCTAACCCGGTCAGAGCTGGGAAATCCTATGACAAAAGGTGAGGAACTAAAGACAAAACAGCATAGAGTTATAGTCTTCATTAGGTTTAAAGCTTCACTTATCATGTTTGGCCTGTCTATGACCTCGCCATTTCATTGCTAATACGCTCCAGTCTGCCACTATGAGACAGCTTATTCACCTCTGACACACATTCAAAGTAATCACTGAAGTCACTTGGCAAATAAGTTTTTCAGAGTAGCTTAAACTTGCATTTTGTTAAAGTGTGTGCGCTAAGCAAATATAGAAAATGGTTCAAAAATGTGTCCTTTCGACCTCAAACATAAATTGATCTACTAGCCCTATGAAAACGCAATACGTCGATTCTGAATATGATATTACGCCTTAGTATTCGAGTCTGATAAATGTAACAATTATTTATAACGGAAGTGCAGAATTTTTGTTGGTACAGTTTGTGCTCATTTGAGTTGAAGTGCCGGATTTTTGAATAGTACAAGTAAGATGAGCAGATACTTTTAGAGGCCAATGACGAACAAGAATTCCAAACTTTCCACCAATGAAAATAGAGCACAGCACTGTCACGTCATTTCAAATAAACATTCATCGGGTAAACGTCTGAATATTAACGACAACTACGTTACCAATAAAATTCAAAAAGTCCTTTCATCGTATCAGCATTTTTGTTCAACATTTATGAATTCCTTTAAGTGATGCCATTACTGTTGTTCCGGCATTGACTTTGCTTTGAGCCAGTCTGTTTAACATAAAGATGACTGTATATACATAAGGAGGGTGAAGACTTCAAATATAGCACCTGAATCGACAAGATACCTCGAACACCTCCAAAAAAACCCTTTTCCTAAAACTGTAACGGTGCATTCAAGACCCATTTTGCCCAGTCTTGCCTTTAATAAAAGCTACCCACATAATCTAAAAAAGGTGTTTATTTTTGGTAGATTTTAGCAGCTGATCCTTTCATTAGTCTAATATATTCTAACAAAATACAAAACGTTTCTCTGAGACCTTTTAAAGAAAAAAAAAAGGAATCTTACCTCTGAAATTCCCCATTAGCGTGGGTCTGTTATGCTTTTAGCCTTAGCAGCTTCGAGGCAACACTGAAGACAACAACGCTGCTGCCAGCCTAGCCCAGTCATATATCACATCACAATGACTGGTTCCTCAACATTCTATCTTTGCATTCTCTCCAAATGTTGCAAACAACGACGCAGGTGAAGTTTCATGTCATGTCAAGAGAATACGAGGCTACAAAAGCAGGTAGGGACTGATCTGAGGAGCTTTGGAGGCTGTCATTAGGTTAATACCGGAGGAAAACGGCACTAAAGTTCCCACACAGTCGAAGCATGACCTCATTTCAGTTCAAGAGCAGAGGCTAATTATTGCTGTTACTGTTACTGCCCTTGACTAAACACAAGACAAATAGTGTTTACGTGGGATGGCTATTCAAGGGGTTTGCTTAACTAAATGCACATCTAACAAAGTGCATGCAACTCAGAGCTATTTTACACCGGCCAGTGTCAATAGCAACTAAGAGGGGACATTGTTATGAAATTTGTTAACACTTGACATACAAACTGTTACTTTAAAATACCAATACTAATAAGGTGAGGGCAACTTAATACATGATGAACTCAATGACTCACTGTATGGCATTAAACTTATCAATCTCCATAGTCGGGCAGGTAATGTCTTCAGGCCAAGTTAGGGCACATCTGTGGAGAGGCGAGCCCAAGAATGTATGTTTTTCAAGGTATTTTTGAGCAATAAAAGGGCATGGTCGATTACAGGCCCTTTTTTTGCTCAAAAATACCTTGAAAAACATGCATTCTTACAGTGAGTGGGCTAGATTGTAGGCAATAAATTCTCTATGGAGACAAGCAGGTAGTGGAAGGTACATATAAAATAAAGAATGCAGTTTTTGCTCACCTACATTTTGCATGAATAATATTTGCACAACATTAATTTCATGCCAACCGTTGCCATTACATGAACAAAACACATGTTACATTCTAGGGTTGTCATAAGCATCAAAAATTAGATACTACTCGATACTAAATCGAAACTAGATACACATTTAATCGAAACTAGATACTCATTTGAGCAAGTGTTGATACTAAAAAAGTCACATTCACAGGACAGAAATAAACCTTTCCTGAACAGCTTTAGAATGGTGTTGAGCTGTATTAGAACCAAGTATAAGACACATAGACTAGTACACGCCCATGGACCACTATGGAACCTACCTGGACGACTGAGAGGTTACACAGATGTAAGGCCACATGGTGATATAAAAGTAAGTACTACCATTTAACGTTGAAAATGGCATTCTATTGTTTTTTTTTATTGTTTCCATTTCTTTAGTATCGAAATTGAGAAATTTTAGTATTGTGACAACACCATTACATACAGCAAACAATCAGAGTGGAGAGATTGCCTTTTAAATACTCTTAGCTTATCTTAAGTGCACTGCCAATACTACACATACTCTGACCTCACCTTGAGTCTGTACCACGTGGCGTGTTCTACTAACCTGAGGCTGGGTCTGCTCTCCTTTTACACTTTGTATCCAAATTAAATGCACTTTATGGCAGTGGGGAGTAAAAGGAAACTGAGTGTTAAGCTTTTCACTGAGCATACACCGGGTTGAGTGTTAAATCGGACTGAATAAGCCCGTTTTGAAGGAAATGTCACCAGGCTATGGACAGATTTACTGTTCCACTTTCAAACACTGGCTTTTTCCCTGCCGTTTCACTTGCGTATGAATCCAGCAGTTGTGTGATCCGCTGAAAGCCACCTGTGTTCTGTCCCCATACCCAGGGGAGAGCTGCACTGGCAAATCTAATATGAGTGTCAGAATGTTGACGCGCACGAGAACAGGGTTAGGGGAAAATTAAGTTAAAGAGGGGAAACTTTACTTGCTCCGCTCGGGTCAGGAAGTGAGTATTCTCACAGGACACATTTGGGCTTTTATTTGAAATTCAATTAACTGGTTTTGTATTCAGTGTATGTTTTAATTAAAGAAAAACAATATGCTTACAGTTCACTGGTGGTTCAAACTAGGAATACAGTGATCCGACACTGGTATCGGATATCGGCGCCGATCCAGAAATAACTGATAGATTGTATATCGGTTTACAAAATATTGGTGCAGCCGATATCCTTGTTTGGTTTATAAATTGATAGGACTATATAGCGTTATTTCCACTGGTTCGCTTTGGAACGGATCGGTACAGGCCACAAGTGTCTCCACTGTCTGAAGTGAACCATGTCGCCCCGTTTGAGATGCATTACATAAAGAGAGGTTAAAACGCGCCGTGCAGAAAAAACTGACGATAAACCAAAAGTAGTTTTGTGTTTACGCACCGTCTCACAGTGCCACAAACTAAATGTCTTTTTTGTGAATTGCTAAAATCGGCCTTATGAGGACTAGTACAATTCAAATATGATTTAGCCAATAGGCTAAAGCGTCCTGCGGCGCTGTCTGTGTATCGCTGCTTTGCAGGAAGATTTTGTTAATTTTGTTTTAAAGAAATAAAGACTATTTTCAGTCTCTGCACTGGTATCAGTTGATATCGGTATCGGCCGACACTCAAAGCCATAGTATTGAAATCGGAACGGATCGAACGGATTCATTGAATACCGCCATTGTGTCCTTCAGCAAAACACTTCATATTGCACTGAATGGTTGCTTGATGACATACTGGTCTTTCAGTGGCCATGAAGAGAAACAATTGATATAAAAATGAGATTATTATTTATAACTTTGCCATCAACCAGCAATGTAGCAGCAACCAGCATTTCCTACTGAACTGAATGGCTGCTTACAAATGTGGCCATTTCAGGACTGTCCAGTGATGCGAACACTGACAAAAAAGTTTAGGCCTATTATTTAACAGTATCCAAAGAACAGATTTTACTTTTAAGATTTTTTTTTTGTTAGGTATAGCCTAATTGTGCTCTGAAAAAATTGTGAAAATTATGAAAAAAATGCAGCTATGTGTGCTATGTAAGCTAACAAGGCTAACCAGTCCACAAACAGCTCACTCCAGTTCATGCGGTAAATTTATTCCTTTATCCCTTAAAACTGCTGTCACATGAACCCCGCAGTCAAAAAGCCATTATGCCAGTCAGCAGAATAGAGATTTATCTTCATGGAGCTAAGAGACGATGGGTCACCGACTTAAACTACGACAAAATGAGGTCGAGAAATAATTACACATTAGTACGAATTTCAATTTTCAGACTGTTGTTCATACACTGGGTTTATGAGGATGGCTGCGTTCAAAGGCCAGACAAATGGGAACCGCGTGAAATCCAGACTTCAATTATCCATCTGCACACAGCAAAGACAAAAGATAAGCTTGTGTAGATAAAACTTTGTATAGATAGGATTGAGGAAGGCTGGAGTGAAAACACAAGGGAATTTGTGGAACCAAATGTTCAAATACAATGACCGTTTGGGAAGCCTGGGTGCCATAAACCTAACTATATTTAGAGGAAATGAAATGTGGCAATGAATGTTCTAATGCATTTGTAGAATGTTTTGTTTCTTAATTAAATATGTGCGCATATAATTTGTGTACATTTTACTCCCACTGACCTTGAAACAAAACTAGTTCATTTTAAATGGTTTGCAGTGGTCCAAATATTATAATAAAAGTAAGTGATTATTCCTCACTTACCTTATGCATTCCGAGCATCTAAATTATTCACCACGGTGAGTTTATAAGAACTTTCAGAAGCCAGAGTGAGTTTCTCATCACAGTAACATGGCTAACAGCAACTTGCATGCTAAGCACAGACTTCCTGGTTCTAAGACAATAAAAAAACACTTCAAAATTAGATACAGGCAGTACACAGCGGACTTATTTTGACCTCAATAGCTGCTTATACAATATATTTGTACTGAAGGCAAATTTTGGTCAAATACATAGGGAAAAAAATTGGGTACAGTTAAAAAAAAAAGGTTATGTTTTAAATCTGATGTGTTGCCATTTTGCCTTCTAATAAAATCTTTCAATGGAATAACAGTGCAGACATTGGGCCAATTTTCTGAAAAAAAGTATGTATTTCCAGACAATTATAAATCAGTTGCCCATGTAGTGTTTAAATGAGTAACTTTGACCTCCAGCTGGACTTGCCTTTAGACCAGCCCCTCACTGACTAGCTTGAAGAACTGCTGAGTGATATCATCTGGTTTACTTTTAATGGAAACCCACATGCTCGCAGTCCACCAGCATGTGGTCGGCTTACCCTCATCCGGACTTGCTTTGCATTACGTATCATGAGCAACTTTTCAGATGTGAGAAACAGTTAATTTGAGGCATCTGAGCTACAGCAAACATGGAACTGTGCTAAATCAATAACGCATAGCTCCCAATCATTCAAAACATTTGCATTTTTGCTCCAGAATGCCATCTCTAAATTGTGTATTTTTAAAATTTTGTTCATTTATTATTATTTTTTTTTTAATGAGCAAAAACAAACCTCTATATGCAATTTCAAAGATTAGCTGTATGTTGGAAAGCGCTATGATTCCATGGAAATATAAAGTTAAAACCATACTTCAGAACATTCTCTAAGGAGATACACAAGTTACTGCCATACTCTGTAATATTATAGCCAAAGGAACAACATTTCCATGGAAACACGCAGGAGGAGGCCTTCTTCCAGGCCAAAAAGGACACTAAGGACACACGTTTTCAGCATTTTTCAGTGCAATAAAAACCGCCAAAATGAACAAAACATGCTTTTGTTTTAGTCTATTTTTGGCTGAAAAGTTAGATACTGTAGCTTTAGTTAACCATAGAAATAAAAATATATAATTCAGCGTATCACTCTTTCTGAAGCAAGTCTCTAATATCTTCAAAGCTTTTAAAAACACAGACACTTTGGTTTTCAGAGAAGATTACAATTTGACTAGTTCTAAATAGTTCTATATATCAAGCAAAGACAAATGACTTCCTTTCCAGAGGCCTGCTCTATGAAGGCACTGGGTAGAGAGCTGATACATTCCAGTGGAAGCCAAAGTACGTGACCTTGTTCTATTGTGACAAATGTGCATAATTTGCATTCTTGATTAATCCCAGTGTTTACAGTCTATTAAGCTATAAACTTGTATGTGGTATGTGTGGACATGTTGGCATGCACGCGGTACATTAGTTCAAATCCCAATCGTCTGCAATATAGTAAGGCTTATACCAGCTCCCTGTAGCACTAGCACTTATGTTTATGTTTAAAAATATATATATAACCAAAAAGGACTGTGGTTTCTTTCATCTTAAAATGTAAGGCTTTAGGGTTAACATTGTCAAAACAAAACAGTCCCACTTTTCTTACATTTAAACCTTCTGTTTATATGAAACACTTGAGTTAGTTTATAGTAAAATGCATATTGCTAAAGGTCTCGTTTTTACTATGCGGGCCCATTTCAGCAAGCTATAAAATGCTGGTATGCTTTCCAAGACACGTATACAAAAGGCTAAATAAAATGTGCCAGATTCTTACTTAAGACAACCCGGTGTAGTGTGGAAGTGTTGTTGACAAATTCTTTGCGAGTCTCCCACATGGTGAACTGACCAGAAGCAAAAACACAGTTATTTTTAAATCTGTTTGACTTTTCTCTGCTCTGAACAGCTGAAAATGTTTTACTTAAAAAGACACACCCATCCACGAAGGAATGTCTGCTTTCAACAGCAAGAAGCGGTCAACGCATGGCAACTTTCAATAACTCTATTAATCATTAGCTGGAGAATCTGTTTTAGGACAACGAAGGCTATTTAAAGCCTACCTGTTCTTTGTTGACTTCGGGATTTAACAGCGGAATCTAGACGGGCAGACAGCAGCGCGACACCGTGGCCTTCATTTTCTGGACTAACACAATCCACAATACCTGATTCACGCGCAGCTCCCATGTCTAGAACACATTGAACTTATGTTGTAATATCCTGCTTCCAATCGGAGCAGGGGTAGGGCAAGGACCGCAGTTAAGCTTGGAAAGTCCTCCGCAAAACTGGGCGTGCACGCTTCCCACGCACTTACTACATCTTGCAGGGAATGTTTACTTGGGGAGGATGACTGCAGACCAAATATTCAGTGTTTGCAGTGAGAGCGAAAGGCCAACTTGGTAATCACTCACCTGCAGTGCTGTTCCTGAATCTGGATGACAATGCCAGACATGACGCTATAACTACTAAGGCTGCATCAGCTGTTTTCAGTCTGCGTCCTCTGGTAATATGCTGTGACAGAGGTGACATAAATGATTCTGACTGGATACGAGTCTCTTTAAATTGAGTCTGTGCTAGTAAGACGTGCCTTATCTTGTCACACAATGTAAGTAGAACATATTTAAATTAAATTCCAGCCCGCATGCAAGACTGTGGGTGCAACGCAAGCTGAGAGGGAATTGTATCATACTGGCTGAGCCTCAGAGGTCAAAATTATATGCAAAATAGGTATAAAATTAAACTGATATTGGACTTACAAGGATAAACCATTTGCCTACTGAAGCTTGAGCAAAAAAAAAAGAAAGAAAAGATTTTGGGTAAAAAACAACAGTTTCCATGTCCATATATTTAAAAGTTGGAAACAAAGTCCAATTGTTGACCTGTGTTCTACAAAAATGGAAAGCAATGCACCAACAATATACAGACATATCAGCATACTTTCTAACTATAGCATGTTTGAATATGTTTGTTAGTGTTATAGACTCATTGCTTAGCCAGCCTAGAATACAGGCTTCTCCAATACTTTACAAAACGTGATGTCACCGTCGCATCTCCCAGAGTTCAGAGAGGTGAGACTGATAAGTTAATTAGCCAATCAGAGATACGCATGGGTCGTACTTGGCGAAAGTAAAAACAAACAAAAATCTAATAAATCTAATAAGCACAAAACGATGTTAATCTGAATCTTCTGTCTGCCGCCCTCAGACCGCAGATAGAGGACTCTGAGGTTGAAGTTTCCACACTTCAGTAAAAGCTTTGTCTGCCTTCTGCCATCACTGCTCTCAACTATCTGTAATCTGGATCCGCATCAGCATGAGTGTGTGGTGTCTTGTACCCATTTTTCTTGATTGTTTGTATCTATGTGGTTTCTTCTGACAGTAAAGAATTTCCCCTTGAGGACAATAAAGGTCCATCTATCTGAGGTTTGATTTTGTTCAAAATGATAGATGAAGAGCCCCGTTTCCCATTGCATCACTGAAATACACGGACCTGATTGGACTGCTTTGCCGGAGTTTGGAGTGGATGAGGTGGTGACCAGACTAGGAGATCTTCTGTTTAGTATATCCAGATCTTCTGTTTAGTAAATCCAGTCTGTATCCAAGGCTCTGCTATACATTTTTAATTCTTTTGTTAAAATTCCTTCCACATCTGCGCATATTACATGTCACTCATGCAGGGGTTGAGAGTGCAAAAGGCGACAGAAATACCACTGGCTCGTCCCAATGGGGAGAAAAATGTTGAAAAGGCGAATTAGCATAACAAATGTCCCGCCCCTGGCAGTGCTGCGCCTTCACAATGTCAGGTGTCTGAGGTGAGTCAGCGAGCCCACTCAGCAGCTCCACATTAACACTGATTCGTTTTCTGGGATAGTTCATCTCCTGTCGCAATCAATCACTGAGCTGAATTGGATGTAGATGCCCGAGCTGATGGATTCCTCTTCATAAAGTGACATTGTGTGGGTTTATTGTTGCATTTTGGGGAGAATTATAGATTTGACATTTACAGTAATAAATTCACATGGGCTCTACAGTATGAGAAACTGCTGCACCTCAAGTATGAAAATCTGTAATATAAAGTATGGCTGTGGAAGGATGTAGGGACTGGCCTGACAAACAGTACACGGCACTGAAAATAATAATATATGAACTATTATATAGGATGCAAACAAAATCTAATTATATTGACATAAAACAGGTTTCCTTTACTGTAACTGAAGATTCCCAGCCTCTATCTGCACTCTGGACTTGAAAGCCAAAGACGTTTTATTACTTTCCGTTTACTTCTTAAAATATAAAGTAGTGCAAAGTGCAAATGAGATATACAAGATATAGATCGCATCATTCTGTGATGATTTGATATGATTCACAGGACGATTTTTTGTGATATTAAAAAACATGATCCGATTAAATTACACTACTGTATATAATGGTCTGAGCTCAATATGAAAGAATTATGTAAAAGCTCTGATTGTATTGAATACTCACAAAACAATACATGGTCAAGAATCTACAAATTCAATTAATACAATTTTTTGCCTTTGAGTTAAACTAAATAGCTAGAATGCACATTTCAAAACACCGCATTGCTCCTTTCTAACACCACACTGTTGGGAATATGAATTGCTTTATTAATATAAATGCAACTATTTCAACTATTGTGAGAAAGTCAAAACCAAAACTGTAACAAAATATGAAACAGATAGCATACCACAGTGGAAAGACACAGACAATGAATCGATTGTAAACACAGCGGACCACAACAGGGCAGGAAACTGTAGTTCCTGTGAAATATTATGAAACCTGCTCAAATGGGATGAATAAACAGAGGGCTGGCTGTGTATTTCCTGCTGGCTGATTACATTGGCACTCCCTCTCGTTGCTCTGATATGGACAGGCCACGGATGACGAATGCTATCGGCTCTCATCTCCTAATAAACATATTGCAAAACAGAAGCATGATAATTAACATTGTGAACTGCTAATCAGAACAGATGTGTATTTCTGAACCATTGTTAATTGAACTAATGTGAGCGCTTTAAGGAAAGACATAATGGCTACTCTACCCACTCAAGTTATATTTTTCACTTACTGGCGCTGAAATGATGACAGAACAGAAAAAAAACAAAATTATTTCCCATAACAACGTCTACTGGTCGGTGCACTGATTATTATGCCATTATCTTGAAGTGGGGCTTAATTATAAAAGGGCAGCCAAGCTTTACCTCCAAACGACATTTTTCTAGTGTTCCCAGCCAAGAAAATGCTAAAAATCTGTTCCCAAATTTGGCCTGACTTTCCTGTTTGCTGGAATCCAAAAATGCCATGAGATAACCTTCTTGATAAGTTCTAATATTCTGCGGAGAGTCTAGGTTATTGTGATACAACTGAAGCGCAAAATCACTTCACGTACCTCAACCGTCATGACAGCGAACGCAATGCCCACTGAAGCGTATGTGTGAAAAATACCTAAATTAAAGTAACAACGGCCAAGAAGAGGAAAATGTCAGCCAGCTGCACTCAGCGTTAAATTATAATGAAATATTACAGGTGAGTGAACGGTGAAACGGATACCCCAAGTTACTGTGTTTTCGCTGTTATTCCAACAAATATCTCCTTGCGCAATGTCACCGCATACTGTGCAGGCTATAGCACTACCGTCTTGCCGAAACCCTAATCTATCAAAGCAGGATTTAATTGAAAAAATAAATCACACTCCAACAGTTTAGCTAAATAAATTCCGTCTTTAGCCGTACTATAATGATTCATGGAGGCTGCGGAAGGCTTTGCGGCTCAGGCAGAGATCCATTTCAGCATGTTCGACACAAAGGGAGTGCAGCTGGCTGTGAGGCCGGTAATGTTCTTAGGTGAATCTTGCCAGCACCTGGGAGTGAACGTATACAAAAATAAGAGGGCCTGGAATTGTTCAGAGTTAGTGGTGCGAGGAGAGGCGGAGAGTACTTTAGGTGGTGCAAAAAGGAGTTTCCCTGAGATGAAAATGAGCGCTTTCAAGTTGGATGGCTCTGTAAACTGATGCTATAGAACAAACAAAGTGGTTCAAATTGAAGGTAGAAGCAATGCTTGAAATGAATATACACTTTTTTGTCAATCTTTTGAAAGTGCAAAACCACGTATTGTGCAAAAAGCCATGACTAGTTAATGATTAGTCTGTTGATAGCAGTTAAATGGAATGCAGGGCTGGACAAAAAATTGCATTAATCTAGATGTGGTCTGTCTGTTTCTGATTGTCAATGATATGCTTGGGTCTTTTTAATCAAGAAGGCTACAGCCAATCCTCTGTAAGCATGTGGTTTTGAGTTCAGACTTTGGAGGAATAACTGACTATTTTTCTATTAAATGACACTGTTCACAGTCTGTATTAGTCTGTTAAGGGTCAAGAAATAAACACTGAAAGCCATTTTATGTGTTTTTGTTTTTTGTTTTTTTTTAAACAAGTGGTTCTCAAACTTTTTATATAAAGTATGACCCACTATTTCTCAATCTGAGTACCACCTAAACTAGCCCAGGAGTACTAAGTACTAAATTAGACAAACAAGGGCAAAAGCCACTCTTAGATAAACTATGGCTAAAGGAGTTCTAAACAAGGACTAAGCCCAAAAGAGGACATAAATATGAACACAGTCTAATACTACAAAGTAACCAGAGTTTGAGAACCACTAATTTAGATAAGATAAAAGTTGTGATCAATCAATATTATGACAAGAAAATGAACTAATTAACTTTTTGTCATAACATCCAGCCATAGTAGAACGCTTCAGCTGACGAGCACAAAAATGCTGGGTCATGTTCCCAACAATATTGAAATGTTAAGCTCGCCAAAAATAAAATTAATTACAAAACAATTTCAAATAGCGTATTTTAACAGTTTTGCACTTCTGAATGTCTTATTAACTAGAGTAAGCCCGCCTTAAGGCCTGCACAAGTCTGGTAATCTGTGGTATATAGCTCAAGTTCAGGTTGCAAACTCAGCTTTGTGAAAAGACTTCAAGAGAAGAGGTTTCTTTCAGGATCAATGTCTGCATGTCTGCCTGGAGGCTACAGGTCTGTCTGCCTTCATGTCATCACTGATAAAAATATAAGGAGTGCACTCTGATGATACAAAGCACAGATACACAATTTATGCAGGGGACCTATAAAAATGCCATTCAAATGTCATATACTTCAACTGTATTTGTTCATTTTCAGTGTCAACAACTCTTTTTCCAGGAGTTCATTTCACTTTGCAGCAGTCTTTCAAATGCCTTGACATTTAAGAAGTGAATGCTCTGCTCTTTTGCAGGCTTTCGGAAAACCAGATGGAGACAATCCTGCCGAGCGTTTCAGTTTTCACAGCTAGCCTGAGAACGGTAGCCAGAGACGTGTATGACCACACTAGCATGTAACCTGACATTGACAAGACGCCTTCACCTCCGGACTAACTGCAACACGCCATGAATAGATGTTCACACACCATTTTGGTATGACACGTGTCACCACAAACCGGATCTCAGCTTCGTTATTCAAAACCAAGAGACACACTCAACCTATACTAAGGAAAAGGACTGTAAGATGAATTACAAATGAATCAAAATTGCAATTTGATTGGACACAATTAGCAAATCGCATAGGCAATAATTTTTGAAGTAACAATTTACTCCACAAACAAGAAAGTATCCAGTTTTATTCTCAGGGTTGTGTCAAAAATCGAAAGATCGATAGTTCACGATCTAAACATTGGTCAATCTCAATGATAATATGAGCGCATTTTAATCAACAGGTCTACAGCCAATCGTGTAAGAGCGTGTGGTACTGAAGAGCAGTCACCACTCACTTGTTTAGGTGAAAGCTCTATCTCTTTAGGTCTCCTCACATGTCCTTGTGTTTCACAAGTTTTTACTTAAATCTGCACAATTTGACTAAAAGTCCAGCATCTCCTTCCCTCTGCCTCTGTGTGTGCGGTGCCCCTGCTCCCCCTCCTCCTTCTCTCTGATCCAGCCGCAGTTCCTCACCTTCTCCTCTTTTTCTCCCCTCTGGTGCTTCTCATCATTAAAATCCAAGTTATGAAAAGTAAACGACTATTTTCTCACCATTTATGAGTGAAACTTAAAACCTAATTTAGCACACAGACATCGCCCACGTTTCTGCCGATAGCAGTAGTGTGCATATGCTTTTTAGGCTTAATAGATTGTACAAACTCATTCTTTAAATGTAAATGTGAATTATTGGTTCTATCAACACGAAATTAAAACTGTAGTGACCCTGACACCCTGCTCTCTATAGTTGAAGCTCACCTGTCTACATTTTCAATATGATGGAACATGATCAAACCAAAATTCGAGATCAATATGGGAGGGGAAAATAAATAAAATTTCCCATATCGCTCAGCCCTACTTATTCTGCATAAAAATTGCTAACCCTTTAGTATAAATCTTTCAAACATGTTCTGAAATGTTTATAAAGATCAAATTTCATATTTCCGTCTCTTAAGGTCAAAATGAGGCCGTTATGTGCTGTCCGCATCTAATTATAAAGCGTTTTTATCATCAGTGAACCAGGAAGTAATTCTAGTGTGCTGTTTGCATGCTAGTTGTTGTTAGCATTACCGTAATAGCATAACTCCGCTCTAGCCCATGAGTCGTGAAATTCGCTAATAAACTCGTCATGGTGAATAATTACGATGTTAGGAATACATTAGGAAAATAAGGAATAACTTTGGATCGCTGCAAACTGCAACATGAACTAGTTGTGTTGTTCATGTTTTTATCAATCTAATCTACAGAGACGCATTTATATGTTTGGCACTGTTGTTGGAATGAAATGACCAACATAAAAATCCAGTCTATTCATTCACAAGCAGCAATATCAGAAATGTTAAATACGCCCACTGGGAGCTTAAGAATTTGTAGCATTTAACCTTGAGCAGTGAATTTGCATAAGAAAAGAAAATCTGGATTCTATAAAAAATGGATGAAAATGAGCTCCCAGAAGAGTCGCCGCCCCCTCCTTTGCTCTTCACTTGACATGACAGTGGTGTTTCCTCCCCTGGACTAGTCTCTCAGTAGCATTAGTGAGAGCCGCGGTTGACGGAGGTGATAATGTGAGAAGCTCTGTGAAATATTCAACAAGGTATTACTTGCACCATGGAGGTAAATCTCCTGCTCCGGAAATCTGTTTGAGAAGCAGCTTGATCCTTAGTTGGAGTAGAGTAGTAGTAGTAGTAGTAGTAGTAGTAGTAGTAGTAGTAGTAGTAGTAGTAGTAGTAGTAGTAGTAGTAGTAGTAGTAGTAGTAGTAGCAGCAGCAGCAGTGAAAAAGCTTAGCAGTACTAGCCAATAGGAGTCCTGGCACTTTAGTTTTCCTTAGGGCTTACATGAGGAGTTTTTTTTACTGGACCTAAAAAAAAAATCTATTGTGGGGCTAATCTCTGGAAGCGCTGACATGCTTTGTGTTCTTTATTATCCTTAGCTGTCCGGGTTCCAACAAAAGCACAGAATCTTTCAGGAATTCATCGCCAATCACCCTGCACCCTTACATGCCAGGGCTTATCCACGCAAGTAATTTCAGAATTCAATACACACCCAAAAAGGCAATTTAATATGTTGTTCTCACCTTTGAACTAAACCAAACAAAAATTTATAACAATTGCAAAAGGTTGAAGGATTGACAGTGCGCAGCGGGGATAAAAACACAATACTTTGTCAAAAAAATGCCCAAAAAACATTTCAAACACAAATGTTGACTACCACCCAGAGTAGGGTCCACTTGTGAAAGCACTTGACTGATTGAATTGCGTACAAGGGCCGCTGACCTTCTCTTGACTTGTTGTGGGAACAGCTTGATATTTCTGCACTTGCATACACACATGCATGCACAAAACACAGAAGCAAGAAAAATAGCCATTTCCAAAAAAAACAAACCAAAAACACTTTCTCTATAAAGAAAATGTGAGAAGCAACATTTGATCGTAGCACAAAAAAGCTAATCTGACATTTAATATAGGGCTAAGGGCTTGAGCCTTGATGCTGGGCCAAAAGTAGGGGATGAAAAAATACAAGATGCGAAGTCCCGCCAAACAGCGCTAATCTATTTTGTGGTTGTCACTTTGTGTTAAAAAGAACTTACTGTGAAGAGTGGGTCAAACTAACATGGCAGTGTGAACAAGTCCTCAGTTTTCGTTTAACCGTGTATGAGAAACAAGGGCAAGTTTAAAGCTACATCTTGGAAGTATCACCACTGGACCAAACTGAAAAAAATATATATATATGGCAGAGAACAAAAAAGATATAGCTTCCTCTAACTGTGCCCTATCAGTCAGTTTATGCAGATTTTCCATGCTTACTAGTCCATCCTACACTGGATTTGTTTCATGGCACACTTCCAAGAGGCCACTGGTGTATGTGTCAACAGAGCAAAGGTGTGCACATCGCTTTCTGATAAAATCCATCCATGACCTGAAAATGAGAACAAAACGTTTCAGGCAAAATGTACCTCAAGTTTGTGCTGCAGAGGAGAGGGACAGAAAGGCATGACAAATGAAAGTGTCAATAAGTGTAACCTGCAAAAAAATGTACCAAATTCGACAAGGGAAAACCGAAAGTATTTAGTCAGAGGGTAGCGTCTTGTTTTTGCGCAGTCATAGCCATCAGCTGTATGGCATCTGTCTCATGAGCCAATGAAAATCAGAAGATGTGTTACTAAGTTTATTCTTCCTCATTGGAGCAACAACAGGAAGGAAATCCATCCATTTGACCGACTTTGAAAATGTGTGGATTTGGTCCCCTGCCCACTTGCAGATAAATTACTTCCAAGTTTATCAACAATCTTTCCATATAAAGACAACAAGGAAATGTCACCTTTGAAAATTAGCACCAAAACTTAATTAAATAGACTATTTCAAGTTTTAAGATGAGTTAAACATGACTTTGAAGGATTAAAGATGAAAAATGGCTACTCCCTTCGGAAATTCAGCTTGGAGAAAGCAAGATATAAGCTATTTTAGCACTTAAAATGGGACAAGGCAATAAGTGGACAGTCTCTAAGGAAATACTGCGCGATATGTAGCCTGGTATTTGTGACAACTTGACAAGGATAATGCATGGCAATGTGGGAAGACATTTGAGTCATTCTGTACTATTGCCTCAAACGCTTTAATCTTATCTTTAAAAGCTAGGTCACAAAGCAAATGGCACGACCTTACGCATGTTCCTTGTACAGAAACGCCCGTAGTTAAAATGCAGATTGATGTCATTAAATATGGCGTAGTAGTTTGAGGTCTGAACGCAACCTAAACATGAGCAAAAGGTAAGCTGTGTGAACAATCTGGATCTCTCCGCCCCTCCGCAACCTCGCACGCATTCCTGGGATTCTCACACTCATGGCTCACCTGCATTGGCCACTTTACCAGGAGCATGCCTTCAATGACAACGCCGAACTACCGGTAGTCACAGAAGTGAGCATTCAGCAGTAAACTTGCACCGGTCTACTCGTGAAAAGAACGGTTCTTTTTTCTTTCCCCGTGCGCGCTGCTAAGTTTTCATCCCGACTCCTCTCTACTCTGCCCCCGTGCCAAGACAGCCAGCGCCTCAAGGTTCCCTTCTCTCAAAAAGGTGTGCGTTGCTGGCGATGAAATGATCACAAGAGAAAGATTAGTGGTATATTGGATTCGCGCTGCAATGGAAAAAAGTACATAGTCTCCAAGCGCAAAAAAACAAACACAACTCCCTACTTTCTTGCAAGACACTTTTCCACAGCAGAAACTAGCACCCGCATGCCTGGCTCGCAGATGCTTTCGTTTTCCACATATTTTCCCCCAAATTACCATGCAGTTATTAGTCAAATGAACGATCAAATACCTCTAGAGGACTGTGGTTGCGCTGGGTGAGCTCCGGCTCGGGTCTACATTGGAAAATCTAACTTCATACGTCCCGTGGTTTAGTCCCATGCGTGTGAAAGAACAGTGAAACTCGGCTCCATATTCGTGAAGAAGGAGAGGATCCTCCGCTGCTCCCTGCTCCACAGCGGTCCCAGGCACTGCGAGCGGGCATGACGTCAGGCTGAATGTGGGAAAGCGCCGCGCACTCCGGATTGGTCCAAATCTGAGAGGGGGGCGTGCGTAAGGCGGGTCTTAATGATGAACGAACCAATCGCAGGTGAAGAAACAGTTACCTAGGTTACAAATTTTGTCAACTGTACCGTGCTTCTGAAAGGTAAGGCTAAATTGTAGGTTGTTGGATAATTGCACCTCTCACAACGGCTCATGTTTTATGCTTGGATTGAGTTTTGTTTTATAGAAATGTGAAATGCTAATTTTGGTTGCAGTGGTGTCATATTTTAACATTATGAATCAAATTAGGATGAGCGCGCACGTGTTTTGCAGGTTTTAGGCAAGTTAGCTAATGTGTCCTAAGCTGCTATCTGGTCAAAATGATCTTCAAGTGGAGATTTAAGCACTTTCATAATGGCCCGGGCTGCCTTTTAGCCGACCAGAAGACTCCCGAACACTAGTGATTACGAGCCGACCGGAGGAGAGGGGTCATTCGCTAAGCCTCACTTTCACCTGCCAATCTAGACTTTACCTCCATTCTACGGCCGACGTGGGTTTTAGACTGTTAACTGTGCTCCAGCGGGTGGTATCGGCGAAATTATGTCCGTAAAACGCTCAGGTGTAAGACGGGCAGAATTCCCCACGCAGTAGAAAAGCGAAAGAGAGTGACAGATGAGGAAAAAAACATGCATTAGTGTGTTAGACCTGTGTTAGATTTGTGTTCGTGAAAAAGAAGCACTGCTGCCATAGCAATTAACAATTCAAAAACAAATTATGATCTTATCTTTTGAATGGTCAAGTGTCCTCAAGTACATTATAATACAACCTAAAAGCATTAAAGTGTAAAATCACTTTAATCAAAATTGTATTAACTTATTGTTATTCTGTTTTCTTAAACTGGTTTAAGACATTCCAACCAAGGGCACAGCGTCCTCTCTGCTGCTTTTTGTTTAAGGCTGCACTTTGTGACTACTACTTTGAGGATCCACCACTAGCTTGTCCCCATCATAGTTATTGCTTTGCCTGAAATGTTCCACAATATGGAATTAAACTTATCTATCTTCATGGAGACAAACAAATGACACTGCCATTATGTTTTTAAGGTATTGTAATAGAATGTAACTGAATAAATATGTACTGTGAAACGCTTCAGGCGAAGCTTTAATAACAATAATGGAGACAAAATAATGTACAATGCTGTAAAAGTGTGTGAGTCCTTTTGTAAATATGTACTTATTTTATTTATTTATTTGATTGGGACAATGCATGCTAATGAACAGACATGATACAACATGAATGTAAACACACCGGATTATAGCCAAAGGCTAATTTCTATCCGTTGTCCCAAGGGCTAGGGTCACAAAAGGGTCAAAATAAAAATTGCACATTACACTCATTGCACAGTTCTCATTATTGCACCATCCAAAATATTGCACATTACACTCATTGTACAGTCCCCATTATTTTAGTCAGTTTGGCCACCCATTCAAGACAATTATATTTTATACCCACCCCCTTCATATTTTGCCCAAACATGCAAATATGTCTCTATAGAGGAGTTAAAATCACATTGCCACTATAGATGATGCATGTTTGGTTTGATCATAACCAGTTTTTCATTCGAGCTTTAAAAGAACTGTACGTGGGACATTCTCTCAGTGTTACCGGGAGACTATTCCACAGGTTCCCGCCTTGGACAGATAATACATTCTGACCAAAGGTGGTCCGTCTGAGGGGGATCAGCAGGTCACCCCTGGTGGTGGCTCGCGTGGTCCTTGCTGAATTGTCTTTATATTTAAATTACTGTGTTTTATTGTCTCATCACAGAAAAGCATTAATCCTCTGCAACGCACACAAGTAACTTCCAAAGATGAGTGGGAGAAATCCAGACGATGATGGTAAGTCAGCAAAACTACAATACTTTTACCACTTCTTACACCGTGTAGCCCTTTCGACCCCAAGTCTAGTTGAATTGTCTTGGTAACTGCCATGTCTTCTGTCAAACCCTACTTGAGGCTTGTGTTTATTCACCTGTCAGTGTGACTCCACAGCTGAACTGCTCAAATGTTTCTTGCACAGTTCGCTCCCCGCTCTCCCCTGCCTCCCTGCATACTGATACTTCTTTCTCTCTGTGCTGAGCTAGCATGAAGAGTTCTCCTCCAACATCAGAAATGATAAGATTTCCAGTGATTTTAATTCATATCATTTGCTTTCATCCATGCAGAAAGACTGAAAATGCGGATGAAAAATGGCTTTAGCAGCAGCCCCAAGCACAAACCAGCTGAATATGAGAAACTGCTGGCAATAATGGAAGCCATGCGTCGGGAATCTAATGAAATTGGACAAATGGTAAATTTCATACTCAGTGTCAGACCAGTGTTTGAAATCCTAAATGTGAGTATACAATTGATTTATGTCATTATTTAAAGAATTCGGTGCCTAATGAAAAATTAACATTAAAAACCAGGGTTGTCAAAAGTATGATAAGATGCTTATCAATACTAAAACTAGTATCGACATTAGCTATTCGTTTGAGTAGGTATCAATACTAAAAAATAGCATTCACAGGACAGAAATGAACTTTTCCTAAATTGCTTTGAAATGATCTTGGGCTGTATCAGAACAAGTATAAGACACATAGACCAGTATAGACCCATGGACCACTATGGAACCTACTGGACGACTGAGGGATTACACAGATATAAGGCCACATAGTAATATAAAAGAAAGTACTATGATTGTGTGTGTGTTTTTGATTATCATTGTGGTACTGCCGTTTGAAATGTTAGTATTGTGACAACATTAATTATTAATACACAAATGTTTTTGGTTGTTCAGCAAATCTCAGATTGTTTTAAGAAAGTCAAATAAGGCCAATTTGTTTACTCAGATCATTTGTGGTCATATGAGCTGGATGTTTCAGTTGAGATTGAAATGTTCAACAGCTCTAAAATGAACTATTTGTGCCTTTAGTGACCTCTTGTGGCTGCAAATGGTAATGAATTCCTCACGTCACTTTATTCCTTGGCAAGTTTTGGGTTTCTGATCCATTCTTAGTTCAACCATGCGTATAACCGACAGTGAAAACACAATTTAAGTTTGGATCCAGCTATTACAAAGCAGAAATGTTGTGAAAGGCCCATAAGAAAAACAATACAAAAAATATATACGAAAAATACATTACAGATGCGCTTACATAACCAAAACTTGTATGTTTCCTCCTGTGCACCAAATGCTTTGCTCTAACTAGCTAACAAAATACACATTGCATAACGCTAATAAAAACAAACAGTTTTATCAGTGGGGTACACAAAAGCATAGCCACAGGTTCATGAATATTCATCTAGCCGCTTGTGGTCTACTATAAAAGTGTTTGAAGTTGGACCTGCAGTGGTGTAATGGGCACACGGTACCAGCTAGGAGCCAGTCTTCGGTATCTTTACAGTCGCCCGTGGCCTCTTTGCAGCCCCTGTTCTCTGCATAACCCAGATAAGACAGGAGACGGCAGCTTTTCCGGGTCCCCGCACACACGTCCTATTGGTGATGTGATAGACAGTAAATAAATGACCGTGAGTTGCCCTGAGCAGAGATCATTTTTCCTCACACTGCAGGCAGCGTTTTGCTCTGAAGATAGCAAAACCTGAAAATGTCCTCTTTCTAGTCGCACAGCAATATAAAATGCAGTAAAAGGGGTTGCATGGTTGCTTACGCTGCAGCAGCATCCAGTGAACCTTGTCCTTGAGTCAAAATAAAGATTATACAGTGAATGGTCCAACTAGATTCCACTTCTCGTTTGTCGCTACATAAAGTAAGTGACAACCAGGCAAAATTGTAAAATGAAAGTTCAATCAAGGTTAAAGGATGCATTATTAGTCCCCTTTAAGGAAATTTGTCCACAGGGCAGCACCCGGGGACCCATCTCCTCATCTTGAGCTAGGCTTGGTCAGGTATTTCTGCAACTTTTGAATCCAGACAACTACACTTTGCTAAATGTGACCTTCTCTCAAAGAAGATAATGAAATCATTTTTGTTTCTTAAAATATGGGATACAACATTTTTACTGCCCTATGTGTCTGCAGTTTCACAATAATTTATATACAGTCGTGTTAGTCTGAGACAATCAAATTAACTGCCCACTGGGAGACGCATTTACGACTTTGTTTAATGTAGCATCAATTATTCTTTATTCACTAATGACTTGTGACGGATTTTCCAGCTGCACCACACCTATCATTAGTTTCTATATACAGGGAATTTTAATTACATAGTTAAACACACATTATAAACAATTAAGGCTATGCTCAGTATTCACCACAGCTTTATTCACAAAAGTTGTAGTAGTTGATACCATAAATTTGAACGGCGGATATTTAAAGTACAACACTGTAAACTGTGTAATAATACGACAGATATGTAGCAGTTTTATCAACCTGTATAATATGGTAAGCTGATTATAACTACAGTGTCTGCAAAAGTCCTTCTTTTTTTACACGTATGCATTGTGGGTAATAGCCTGATCAGTATGAATTATCACAAATACCTCGGCTCGCCGTAAAAACTGAAGGTCTATAAAGCTTATAATAATATTGAGTCGACAGTAGCAGCGGTGCATTGTAAATTCAAACGTCGCCGTGAGATTGGCTTAGTGCAATTATCTAAACCAGTGACCTGTGGGTGGAAACACAAGCAAAGAAACATGGGGAATCAGTGCTCGGTGTGCTGTGACCGACATCCTTGTTCACTCATTATTATAAAAGGAAACAAACGAGGAGAGGCCATTAGAATATGCAGCCTCCTCTGTTTTTCATAATGGTGCCACATGCATGTCAGACGCCTTGTGCTTGATTATTCTGCTATGCTGCTGTTATTTGACCTTTTTCTGCCTTTTTAGTAGTGGTACACTGTTGTTTTACTTTGGTACCTGTTAGAAGCAAATAGTTGACATACCGTAATATTCTAGTTTGGTTGTTTAATATAATGTTTATGTTTGGTGGTGCACGTTCTTCTATTCCCTACCTGTGTTGTCGATACTAAGGAATAGACTCGATACTCAATACAGATTGCCTGGGATCCAGAGCACAAACTTCAATACTTTACAAGATGTGAGTCTGGTCACCGGTGAATCTCCCTGGTTTCAAATGGGCGTGATTGACAGGTGGATTAGCCGATCGGCCAGTCCGTATCGGAAATAATAAATGGAAAAAAATATCACAGGGGGCTGAAAAACATCGCCAGTTTCTGCAAAATCAATGAGCGAAGCATATTTTATTTGTAAATCCTAGGTGACCAATGAACTCCTTTGTTTCACATGTGTCACTGAAAAAAAACTCATCTGATTGCACGATCACGTTTGACCGGCCTTGAGACGCAACTGATGATATGGGGACCAGACAGATATCAATCTGTATAAAAAATCTAGAGAGATATTATATTGGATTTGCCAGACAACAATACCAATTCTGAGACGACGATAATAATACAAAACACTTAGAATGTGATTTTCAACATTAAATTATAGGATTTTCTTTTATATTACCATCTGATCTTATGTCTGTGTGATCCAGTGGTCCATGAGCGTCCACTGGTTCACTGTTTCCACCTGCTCAAATGAGTATTTAGTTTCGATACTAGTTTTAGTATCGATACTTTTGACAGCCCTATAC
>KN483676.1:13363-28311 GCA_000787095.1 Periophthalmodon schlosseri | reverse complement strand
TACTACCACTACCACCACTATCACTACTGACACTACTACCACTACCTCTATTACTACTACCGCCACTACTACCACTAGTAACACTACCATTACTACCACCACTACTACCTCTACTACAACTACCGCCACTACCACTACTACCATACCTCCACTCATTCATACACCAGTGTGCGCAGACACTGGGGGCACGGGGGGTTAAGTGTCTTGCCAACGACAGCATTCATCTGTGGGAGCTGGAATCAGTGAATCTGACTGCTTTACCAATGATGCTTACGTGAAGAGCGGGATTTGAACCGCCAACCTTCGGATCAGTGCACAAACACTCTACCGAGTTACTACCACTACCACCACCCCTACCACTACTACCACCACTACTACTATTACTACCACTACCTTACTTAGTCTTAACAAAGCATGAACAAAGACTTAATTCATAATAGTTCAAATAGTTCAAGATGATTCAGGCTTAGTAACTACTTAATTACATTTTACAGGATCAGTGCACGTGCTTTTAACACTTTTATATCTTTAATGTGCAAATGTTTCTCTGTCTCATGTTCTGATTCACTGTTTCACATTATGGTTGATGTGTGAGTGTTTGTGAGTGTATTCTGAGCTCTATTTTGCTGCCGCTTGACGATCTGGTCATTTTCCTGGTCATTTTGCTGATAAAATATTGAATAAATAAATACATTAATTAACGTGTTAGAGTTACAGGTTAGAGTTAAGAGGTTTAGGGCATTAATTAAATAGTTACTAAGTCTGAGTAAATCTCCATAAACTATTTGTTCAGTATGAATTAAATCTTTGTTCATGCTTTATTAAGACTAATTAAGGTGTAGTTATTAAAAAGTGTTACCACCAAATGAGAACAGATTGTGTCTTAAGTGCCTGTTAGACTTTGGTAAATGGTCTAGCACTTTTCCACCTTCAAGGCTCTCAAAGCGCTTTACATCAAGAAACCACTCACCCATTCACACACACATTATACACCAGGAAGGCTCTCAAAGCGCTTTACATCAAGAAACCACTCACCCATTCACACACACATTCATACACCAGTGTGCGCAGACACTGGGGGCACGGGGGGTTAAGTGTCTTGCCAACGACAGCATTCATCTGTGGGAGCTGGAATCAGTGAATCTGACCGCTTTACCAATGATGCTTACGTGAAGAGCGGGATTTGAACCGCCAACCTTCGGATCAGTGCACAAACACTCTACCGAGTTACTACCACTACCACCACCCCTACCACTACTCCCACCACTACTACTATTACTACCACTACCTTACTTAGTCTTAACAAAGCATGAACAAAGACTTAATTCATAATAGTTCAAATAGTTCAAGATGATTCAGGCTTAGTAACTATTTAATTACATTTTACAGGATCAGTGCAACCTGTGGGTCAAAGGATCTGCCCGCTCCACCCATGATGCTTACACGGAGAGCAGGATTCGAACCGCCAACGTTCGGATCAGTGGACAAACACTCTACCAACCTCACCTTATATTTGTAACAACCATTACGCCAATGCGTTTTCTACTGAGACATTTCCATTTGCGTCTAAAGTTTGCAATTTATAAATGCAGGAGCCATTTTGACTGCCTTTCATTTGTGCACCTCCAGCCTCTAGGGGGCACTGTGGTTTAGATGTTTACGCCGTTATACCAGGTGTTAGAAGGTGCAGAGGCATATGATTTTTGACCATGTCTATAGACGTTCCACTGTGTTATTGTGGCAAAGGTGAGCCAAATAAATGAATTTTAACGACTAATCGATAAACTCTTTTTGATACTTTGGAAGACAACTGCTTAAAAACGTCTATACACCTTCAACCAGTAGTGGCCGTTCGCACAGGGCAGAAAAACGCTTGAACAATAAATAATTAACAAAGCTTTTGCCAAGTGACAGTGATTCCATTACAAAAAACATTTTAAAAAAAAGCTAACAGCAAATGCACATTATAATAGCATGTATAATTGTGTGTGCAGATAATATAATGGGTTAATTTGTAATTGGGTCATTTAACACAATCTCTGAACAAATAAACAAGTGTGAATCAAATTAGTCTTAATGTAAACATATGTTCTCTGTTGATGTGCACCCATAGCCTGACGAAGCTAATGAACCACGAAAAGCTAAAATGCAACACTCTATAACGCCCAAACCGCTTCAGTTATCTCGCTATTCACATTTTCTTTATAAATCAGTGATAATTAGTGCCCATGTTGAGTGAATTGATTACACTGAGTAATTTGATTTGCTATAATATCATCCAATTGGAATCCAGCTGCTTGGGTTGGTGGTCCCATGGCTCTGAGTGTGCTTCAGGCAGAGTGAGAGACAGCGCTGCTCTCTGCTTTCTGCTCTCAGATCTAAACATGTGCTACATCCAGAAGTAGGTTGCCCCATCTAATCTGCCCGGTAACAGTTCTTGCAGCAGGCACGCATATGCACGATACAACTGTGCATGCGTGGATTTCAGCTGAGTAAAAAGCATGCATGAGTGGGTTTGCAAGGGAGAGAAGAGGAGTGGAGTGGAGAGGAGAGGAGGAGAGCACTGGTAAAGGCGCTAAAGATAGAACAGTGGAGCTCGCAGGCACTGGAGCTGTGCCTTCACTGTCAAGGTTAGACACATAAAGTAAAGAGTAAGAGCCCAAAGGGTGAGGACCACAGTTACTCATCATATTTTTACATTCAACAAGCCGCACAAGAGCTGCAGATTCACAACACAGATTATAGTGGCTTTAAAAGTTGTTGGCATGCTTCAAACACACTTCCAGAATGCTGTTTAGAGTTGACATTTGACATTTTATTGTACCCGTGTCATTGTATTGTGTTTTACTGCTGTGTTGATGATGAACTGAGTTAGTCTCGTAATGTAATTGTAATGAACTGTGTATTTTTAATGTGTGTTTACCTGACCAGGGACTGCAGATGGAAAGTAGCAGTAGCTAAATCTGGTACAAATCATGTTTTCTTTTGTATGATTAATGAATTTCTACAGGGAAAGAAAGAAAGATAGATTTCAATATAATTTGTTATGGACAATTGTGTAATGTGTATTCTGTCTTATCCATTCTTCCTGGGTGAACACATTATCTCTTTAGGTTTTATGCCTGATGCCCTCCCTGATATCCCTTATTTTATTCTTGGCATGAAGAGACCACAGGCTTATTCCGCATGTTGCCAATACTGTAAGTTATTTAAAGCCTTAATGTGTAACATTTCAGACAATATTAAAAGCTTTTATTTCATTACAAGTGTTTTATTGCGTGAAACACTGCAAAAAGCTTTCTGGGAGTGGGCGTCCGGCTCCACAGACCTGACTCATAACTTGGCCTGGTGGCACTGACATTCGCGCCAGTTGCTAGTCTGTATGTAAATCTCATTGCTTTGTCTAGAATGTTCCAAATATTGCTTGGAGGATACCATACATATGTTTCTGTTTTATATCAGCACTGAAATTCATAATTTTATAACCGTGGCAAAGTCTTTAACATGGTGAACTTGACCTTCTATGTGATGTAGCCGTCTATATTGTTTTGTGTTCAGTCGAAGTAGGTAATGCATGGGGAATTACATCACATAATCTGGAACTAATCTCACTGAAATCAATGAAACATGTGTGACATAACTCTTCCATGTGTTATAATAAAGAGTGTTGTTATATAATATACTTAATGCCACAAATACTTCCGACCAGCCTAATTCTCACCAAATGTAAGTATACAGACATTATTGCCATTGCTGGGTTTCAGATGACATCATAATATTCTATAGTTCAATCATATTTCAGACAGATGGGGAAGGGTGAGCTGTTAAAATGCATTTCTTTGTTGTAATATAAGAATAGGGTGACCAGATGTCCCCATTTACCCGGGACAGTCCCAGTTTTGAGCTCCCCGTCCCTGCAGATTTATCCAAAACCATTAATTTGTCCCAGTTTTATACAAGAAATGTCCCAGGTGGTTCTATTTTTGACCAATTTGATCCCTGCCAACAGTAAAGAGGGGAATATATTGTCATTTGTACAGCTAAAATACAGAAAACTGTGCTTGAACATGGCCAGAACCATCCACTGTATAAAGAAGTCGACTGAGTGAGTGTGACGTCACCCATAGCGTCAAATGAAGCTCATTGAGGCAGTTATAGGGGCAAATTTTGAGTATGATAGCAACCAAAGAGCCAATCCGGAGCGGAGCTATTGAAGGTAACGCCCCTTCCCGCCCGCACTGCTGGTTTAGCAGGGAGCGGATGCTTAGCAACGCTGTCAATCAAACCTGTTGCTACCGTTTGCAAGAGCGACCTCAGGGAGAGAAGGTGCCTGATTTGTCTGTTATTAATGTTCATATCTTGATTTACAGACACAATAGCGAAATAAAAATACAGGATCATGGTAGAACGGGTTAATACAAACATTTTAAGACCAAAATGACGAGTCTGACAACAGCAATTACAGAGAGAGGGGCGACAGTTTCTCAATAGAAAGTGAATTGGAGTCGATGGAGCTGGAAGCGCTGGAGCTGGAAGCACATGATCACTTCCTATTTGGAAAGCGGCGGCTCGCAGGTTATCTGTGTCCAGTTTTATATACAGTCTATCTGCAGAACACAAAAGAATCTACTTAGTCTCCCAGATTATATATCAACTCAGAGGTGAGTTGAAATAAGCCGGGAGCATAACAATTACAAGCGCTTTTCACAACTTTAGAAATACCATCCCAGTTTTTTAATTTTGAAAATCTGGTCACCCTATATGAGAAGTTAATGGGTCTAGTCACTAATATGTTAAACATTTGTGGATTTCATTTTGAAATATTTCATGGTAAAGTACAGTGTTACCAATAGGGAAATAAGTCTCGTGCCGCCATCTCAAAGTATGACATCATTCTACACTAAAAAACACCAATAGATAACTATACTTCAGTGCAATTCTGTATTGTAATATGAGGAGTACATATTTATGAAAGAAGTTCACTAAACATCTTCAAAAACTGGAATAAAAGTTTGAAAGGTTTTACCAAAATAAGTCAAAATATTGAACCTGGTCATTTTTGCTATATACACAAACGAACAATAAAAATGAGCAAATATGACAGATGACGAATTTCCTGTCCCTCGACCTGGTTTGAATCTATCCCATTTTAATTTACGCTGTGGTTATGCCAGTGCACAAGCAGTATCTTTGTCTCCACGCCCTCCCTCACTTTCCTTGCAGTCAATATTTAATTACCTCCAGAGCGTGATTACCAAAGAAAACAGTTGTGCTTATCACTGCTCTAGAAATAACACAGGAGTAATCTGTCTTTCACAGGGAGCTCATTGTAATTGCAGGTCAAACACAGCAGATGTAATCGTGTTGGGGAAAATGGAGAAATCCTATTCTCAAACAGCAGTGCTAATGCTAATGCTAATGCTAATGAGGCTGAGGTATGTTTGTTGTGTAAAGAGAGCGTAATGCAGCTCAGTGGAAAGCCCATGTTATCAGTTACTTCATACGGGTCACTCACACTGGGTTAAGAGCCAGGTCTTTACTATAAGCCCCTAAACTGCAAATTAAAGTAAAATGCTGTAAATCAAATAGACTATATATAGGAATGGTAAAATTTTTAACAAAGTGAGCCTAAAAATGGAGGTATATCTTAAAATTGACAAAAGCAACGCATCTAAAACAAGTTACATTTGATTTTTGCATAGGTATGATATTATTAATATTTCATTTAGAACAATTAGTAATAAGATTAAAGGCACTGTGCCAGTATTTCACTCTCTTAAAATTGCGAAAAACAGAACTGGGTCATTTTAAACAGTTTGCGATGGTCCAAAGTTATTCCTTAACAAGAGTAGCTCAGTTGGTGGAGTGTTCGTCCACTGATCTGAACGATGGCGGTGCGATTCCAGCTCCCACAGATGAATGCTGTCGTTGTGTCCTTGGGCAAGACACTTAATCCACCTGACACTGGTGTATGAATGTGTTTATGTGAATAGGTGAGTGGTTCCTTGATATTCACGGCAATTTATTTATTTCATGTGAGCAGAGTTTTAATGCTAACAATAACTAGCATGCTAACAGCGCACTTCCTAGGTCGCAGAGGATAACAATGCTTTAGAATCGAAAAATCTGTCTCAGAGCTGCTTTTATAATATCTGTGCTGGGGCAAAGCAAATTTTACTCAAGTACATTGGAAAAAATCATGTACAGCCGCTTCAATAAAGACGATTATTTGATCAGGTGTTCGGTTACACTACAGAGGTGGGCCGTGTAGGCTAAACCACTTTTAAAAGACACTCTGAGTTAGTTTTACAGTTAAAAACACATTTGCAAAAGCCTATGAAGAAAAGAAAAGCCATAAATGATCAAATATCTTGTTTTTCCACAGCCTATGGGTTTTTATTTTTATGTGTCACATGTATTGTACAATTATTCACAGCAAACAGCGTTACAGTACTAGCCTACGGCAATAACAGCAACTCCCACAGTAGACACAATATGAATTTAAGTAAGTATCTAAAAGTAGGGCAAAAATCTTGCTTCAGTAAAAAATATGTATGTTATAGACTTTATACTGTTTGGAATTAATGCACAAATTATGATTTAAAGCCAAAACCAAAAACCTATTGCTAATAAAGGTCCTATATTAAACAAAACTGACTCTTCTGAGCTTTAAGCCATGTTATAATGTTGTTACCTCATCAAAAACATACCTGGAGTTGTGTTTTGTTTCATTCACACGTTTGAGTCATCCTGCATTATTAGTCTGTCTACATCTTCAAAGCTCAAAGTGCTCTGTTCCACTTTGTGATGTCATGAAGCGGTAGTTTTTAAGTTAACGGCTCCTTTTTACCTTTAGTTCAGCAGAAATTGGCAGTTCCAGGGCTGAAATCATCTGAATGATTCTAGTGAAGGTGTATGGAATTTAAGAACACAGTGGAGCACTTCCTGTATTACCACATGACATCACAAGGTGGAACAGAGTGTTTTCAGTCTGAGAGAAGAACTCAACTCAAACACAACTCCAGGTCTGTTTGTGATGAGGAAACAACATTATAACAGATCAGAAAATAGTGTAATATGGCCCTTTAAACATTAGCTGATAACACATTTTTTTGACTTTCCTCACTCTACATTATGGGGTTTGGGCCTAATATTAGCAGCCTTCTTGAATAATACATCCATATGGTCTTGATTTAAATGAATAATTCAACACTGTAGAGGGAGTGATGTGATCCTTGTGAAAAACCCACTATTTCAAACTTGAGCCTCGGTAATTTCAAGATTTTTAAACAAAACTGTAGCGTCTTTAAATCCTTTTGCACGTTTTCTGAACTCTGGCTTTCAGAAATACTTTGACTCACTCCACAACTTAAGAGTGCTACAAATGAAAGGACTATATATGGTACATGGTTCCACAGAGTCTCAATAGGAGCCATTAAACTGTGCATATTATGTGAAGTTGAAAAGGGCTTTTGTTGCCGAGTCTTATAAAGTGATGTCGACGTGGTAATGTACGCGCTGCATTCAGGAGCAGCAGTGAAACGTAGACTGTACGGTTGTAGAGGCATTTGTAATACTGGCCTTTCAAGATACTTCTGGAGTATATTTGGAGTACTTTAGATCTGTTCTTCTGTCTAACCCATTTTACAAGATAATACCCCATAATTCTGCAGATGAGTAGCTTTTATGTACAATTTTCTGTATTTTAAATTTGCTGGAATGTTCCACACTCTGGCGTTAAAGGGTCTGTATTACACTATTTTCTGATCTATGTTATAATGTTGTTTCCTCGTCAAAAACACACCTGGAGTTGTGTTTTGTTTTATTCACATGTTTAACACATAAACCCTGCATATTTAGGCTGTGTTCTCTCAAACAGAAAACACTCCGTTCCACCTTGTGATGTCATGTGGTGAAACAGGAAGTGCTCCACTCTGTTTATAAACTCCATGCACCTTCACTGGAATCATTTAGATGATTTCAGCCCTGGAATGGCCAATGTCTACTGAACTAAAGGTAAAAATGTGCTGTTAACTTGAAAACTAATGCTTCATGACATCACAAGGTGGAACAGAGCGTTTTGAGCCTTGGACATGTAGGCAGACTAATAATGAAGGATTACTCAAACATGTGTGAATGAAACAAAACAACTCTGGGTATGTTTTTGATGAGGTAACAACATTATAGCATGGCTCACAAGAGTCGATTTTGTGTAATATAGGACCTTTAAACATATATCTCCATGGAGACAAGTAGGTGATGTCACATCGTCACAGGTCGTGTTGGGAAGTAACTGAATACATGTACCGAGAATACGTATTCAGAATAGTAATTTAGAGTAACTATTCCAGTACAGTTGCTTTTTCATTTGGTGGTATTCAGAATACAGTTACTTTTCTAATTTCAAACGAATACATGGCGGTACTTGATCAATTTAGGCGTCAAACTGCGCCATATTAATGAGAAAAATAGAAAACGCAGATCTTGAGATGAGCATATTCGCAATATTTCCCTCTCCAATTAGTGATAAACAAATGCGTAACACACAGTCAGACAAACATAAAGCTGCTTTTAATCCCGTGTTGCATTTTTACTCTACAATTTAAATGCAACTCAATGTAAAAGTATTCTAAGTATTCAGAATGCAGTACTCTGATTGGACCATGTATTGGAATACGTTACAAGTAAATACATATTCAAAGTATTCATCCCATCACTGGTTACAGGTCACATCTGTGGACAGGATAAATGCAAGATGGATAAGTTTAAAGCCATACTGTGGAACATTCCGTGGAGACGAGCAGGTGTTCGACACCTTTAACTGTGAATTCAATGCATAATAATAAAGAGAGGACTTAGAAGTGAGTTTATATTTACTTATGCAGGTACACGGAATATTATGGACCGGCTGAATTCATGTTTTTTTTTTTTTCAAAACATTTCAGTTGTCATAATATTTAGTAGTAGTAGTATCCAGTTGTTGTTATCGAATGAGTACAGTCTTTTTGTACAGTTTGCTCATAATTCAGTCAGTTTTGCCTTCATAGTGTGGTACCTTGTCCTGAATGGGCCTCAGTACTGGGTGAATGTAATGGAGTGAAGTGGACACTGCTCCGAGTGTCCGGTCAGCGAATCCTCTTTGACCCCATGGTACTCAGGCGAGGACGGGCGCGCTCACATGCCACACCACATCATCGTCTCACGTCCGCTATGCACTTCGTAATTAGGAGTTATACCCTGTCTCAACCTATTACGTCTTTGTTGGGTTCATGTTCGCGAATTGGATGATGTCATGATTTCAAATGGAGGAGCTACATGACTCTATGGGAGATTTTCAGTTTTTTAAATGCGTGTATAAACTGAAAATCCACAAACTTTAAACCTGATTATTTTGCTGGAGATTGGCTACACAACGTTGCCATAGTAAACCTTTGTCTCAAAGCATCTGCAAGTTTATTTGTTTTGTTTTTACCAGTAGATGGCAGATGTGAAACCTGTTCCCCCTCACCTCACCTGGTCTTTGTTCAGGCTCACATGTGCTCTCTGGTCTTCTTCTGTCAAACCAAAGTTGACACACTATCGAACAGCAGTAATGTAGATAGCATCTAGTGGTGGTATGTGAGAATACAACAGGGGCGGGTCAGCCACTCTAATTACAGATGGTAGCTTTAAAGTCCTTTCAGCTGATCAGAATCATTCATCTGTATTTGGATAATGCCACTACTTTTTAAAGCCATTCTGAAAATAGTCAACTCTCTGTAGTTTGTTTCTGCAGACAGGGAAGACATTGACCTTTTGGACAGTTTTTGTGTGGACAGGGCCAGTAATTACAGAGATATGAAATAGAAACTAAAGAGATGAGATTCACTATTTGTTATTAACCAAGGAAAGTGCTGTTTAATTAAACAAGGATCAGGGTCCACACAGGGTTCATTTATACACTTAAAACCAGTGGTGGAGGTATTGAAGTAATGAAGTACAAGTAGTAAAGTACTGTACTTAAATAGAATTTTTAGGTATCTGTACTTTACTTAAGTGCATGTTACAGTGGATACTTTTCGCTTTTACTTCACTACATTTGAGAACAGGTATCTGTACCTTTACTTAAGTAGATTTTACAGTGGACACGTTTCACTTTCTACTCAACTACATTTTTTAACAGTAACAGTTTTAACAGTTTTAATATGATTTGAGGGGTTATTTTTACTATGTTCGTTGCAACATCCTGACTAAAATTTTCGAGTTCAAGCTTCAGCTTTGAGCAGACAAGAATAAATACACAAAATTCATAAGAAATGGATTTGTTTTGCAACTGTAGACCAAAACATGTATCATTTTGAATCAGTATCACTACATTTAACACTTAACAAATTAACAACACTTGTTTTTCTTAGTTTTTATAAGGTACTTAAATACTTTTACTTTTACTTGAATGACTTTTTACCTCTGTATCTGTACTTTTAAGTAACCAAACTGAGTACTTTATCCACCACTGATTAAAAGAAACAAAAAACATGAAACTTAAATTTGGGTTTTTTTGTGAAACCGGAATCGTACTTTTTTAAACAGTTGTCAAAACGCCTTTAATTCATTCATATTTGTACAGATGAGGTTTTCTGTAACATAGTTTTAAAACATAATATCTTTTTGAGTTGTATTACTTTGGGTTTTGCCACTGCACTGTTTTAACTTGCAGCAGTATGACCTGAAGTGCACTTTAACCAAACCAGTGCTCCAGATGGTTATATCCATCAAACTGCACTATACTTAACTCTGAGAATCTGGTATTGTTGCAGATCTTAAGACGAATATCCTTCCTTTGACTCTCAGTGAATGGCCAGACCGAGGGAGATGGAGTGATTTGGAAGAGCTCAGATGCCACAGTTAAAGCCATGTGCTGTGTGTGTGTGTGTGTGTGTGTGTGTGTGTGTGTGTGTGTGTATGATTACAAAGAGCAGAGCAGGTCTACAGCACATGCAAAGGCCATCTGGAGAACTCAACCTCAAGTCATTTCTATTTAACAAACATAATTCACGCTCCAACAAAAACCGGCTAAAACGTGACCTCGCTATAGTTACGTCATCTCATTTGTCAACCCTATTGTCTTAACTAAAACACAAAATATGACTCGGTGTAGCTCAAGATCATGATGTCTTATACTGAAAGAAGATTAAATGTTTACTCAAATACATTTGTTGTTTAGAAATATGCAAACGATTTGAACATTTTAAAAGACAGTCACTTCCCAAGGGGCCTCATGAGCCAGTGTATCCTTGGGTTTCAGAGCGATAAAAACTTAAGACCGTTGCCATAGCGATTAACGTTTATTTTGTAATGATTAAAATGTCTCAAAATGGCACCCATAACAGAAAAAAGCCATGTGCCAGAGCGTTGTGTTTTGAAGCCATCTGACAAAAATAAACTACATCTGAAGGTAGAATTGGTAGCTTTTCCGCAGGAGGTTGTGCCCTGCCTATCTCCACGAAATGTTCCACAGAACGGCATTAAACATCAGCCTACCGTGGATAATTCAGACTTGGGTACAGGTCAGATCTGTGGAGAGGTGACCCTGCTTTCAATATAGAACGTACTGTATGTTTTCAAGGGATTTTATACCAATATAAAACACCACTTATTAAAAAAATGCACAGCAGATAAGTTTAACGCCACTTTACTTTTCATTACATCCCAGGTAAAGCAATAGCATGGACCTGGACACAAGCAGGTGGTGGATCCCCCGGTAGAAAAGTTACATACTGCAGCTTTAACTCTACTAAAGATCATAGTTTTGGTGATATTATAATGTCTAAACCAGATGAGTGCAGTGAGGATAGAAAGAGTCCCGTTGTCCTCACTATTACAGCTTTTACAGTTTGTATTGACTTCCCATTTCACCAGGGACAAATATTTTTCCTCTCTTTTGACAAATAGTGCTGAGCTGCGCGGAGCCGACCACTCTCCCGCTGTGCTGTGGGCGTTTGGTTTATAGCAGGGATATCCTCACAGAGAGATACCGGCTCCAACTGCAGCTAACACCCACACAGCACAGGAAAACCATGGTACTATTTCACAAAAGATTACAATAGTGGGAACAGATAAAGATGAAAGATGGGATCTATGTAAAATAAAAGCTATATATCTGGCATGTGTTGTTGGCGTTTATGTCTTGGGTAGGAGCGTTGGAGCCCCCCGAGCAGTGGGGGGTCTCTGGGGAAAAGAGTCAGTGGTCCATTATGTCCATCTCAAGATAAATATTCAAAAATAGAATCTTTAAAATGTAAAGTCTCTTATGTCGATGGCTTCTTTAACGGCTTAGGCAATTATAGTGTTAATTGTAGCACTGTATTATGAGTCTTCACTGAGTCATAGGTGAATTAAAAAATAGAATTGTGTCATAATGAAAAACGTGTATAAACTATTAATTATTGCCAGTATTAACTATTATATTGAATGTGCGGTTTTTTCATGTTTCTCCTGAGAAAATACCCGGCCTTATCACCAAACAAGACCTATAGGGGGCGCTCTAACAGCTACACTAACCCGCTCATTCCTAAAACCCGCACAGCTTTCGGCCGCTCCTCAATTCAATTCTCTGCAGCAAGCAATGGTGGAACGTAACAAAGTAAAAGTAGTAAGTACTGTACTTAAGTAAAATATTTAAGATGAGGGTGTATTTTTAACACGCTCATAATTTGAGCAAATAAAAACCGTACAAATAAAAACAGCTAGAAAAAAAGCAACAACTATTGATTGACTTGTTTCTGTTGAACAAAATTCAGCACAAATCTGTATCAAAAGCACAACATTTGAAGCTTTGTTAGATCTCAAAATCTATGCTAAATACTTTTACTCTTTACTCTTTAAGTATATTTTACTTTTACTGAAGTAGATTTTTCAATGTGATACTTTTACTTGAGTATTTTTTTGCTCTGATATCTGATCTGATCTGATACTTTTACTTAAGTAACAGAATTGTGTACTTCTTCCACCACTGGCAGCAAGTGACTGGACTTTAAAACTTAGTTTGTTTTCACCTCTGTTGACTTTTAAAAACTCAATCCAGATTATTTTTTGTTATATCTTTAATGTGCAAATGTTTGTCTGTCTCATGTTCTGATTCACTGTTTCTCATTATGATCGATGTGTGAGTGTTTGTGAGTGTTTTCTGAGCTGGCCAGGACGTCATTGTAAGATACCAGGTCTGAAATTGAACGGAATGATTACAGTGAGGAATAAAACCAAAATGTGAAAACTGAATACAATTGACCCCAAATGAACCCCAGACATCAGTGATCCCACAGTTTGGGAACCACTGAATCAGCTTAGTCTAAGGTGACCAGACGTCCGTATTTACCCGGGACAGTCCCAGTTTTGAGCCCGGTTTCACATGTTACAGCAGATTTATCCAAAACCATTGATTTGCCCCATTTTTAAACAAGAAAAGTCCCAGGTGTTCCTATTTTTTACTAATCTGATCCTCGCTAACAGTAAAGAGGGGACTATATTGTCATTTGTTAAGCTAAAATATAAAAAACCATGTCTGACAGCGTTATGTGCTCGTTCCACAAATGAAAGGGCGTCTGGAGTAAAATATCTGCCATCCGTCACAATAGTAGTAATAGCACTGTATTGTATATTCTAGCACTGAACTCTCAGATCTGGACTCAGGTGGTCTTGGTCCTATTACGTGGTCACGGCTCATCGTGATTCAAATGAGAAACGGGAAAAACGTCAATAAAAACGGTACTACATCAATGTCTGGTCATCGCTGGTCAAATCCACATGGGACATATACAGGCCCTAAAGCACAAAAGCCTTGTAATGTTTCTACTTTGCATTTTTATGTTGCATTATTGTCCCTGATATGGCGGCAGCAGTCCATTATTTTATAGCCAATAAAAACAATTGGATTTATATTTAAATGCAAATCCATATCTGAGGAAATAAGAAAAAAACATTATAGAAATTGCTTTTGTTTATTGCAACAGTATGTGTCTGTATATGGTAAATGGTCACATTTTTATATAGCTCTTTTCCACCTTCTAGACAATTAAAGCGCTTTACATGAAGGAACCAGTCACCCATTCACACACACATTCATACACCGGTGCGCGCAGACACTGGGGGCGAGGTCGGTTAAGCGTCTTGCCCGAGGACACGACGACAGTGTTCATCTGTGGGACTGGAATCGCACCGCCAACCTCAGATCAGCGGACAAACGCTCTACCAACCGAGTCACTGTTGCTTGGCTAATAAGAGTTTAGAGCTACGTTCCACTTATTTATTGCCCCACGTTTTGATCTCTGATGAGACATGGATGGATTCTGGGAAAGAAATCAATTCGTTTATCCTGGTTTTCAATTTGAAATACTATGTTGGCACCAATTGCTATTCCTCTCTCCCTGTGCGTTACAACTGAAGAAAAAAACATAGGTGGTAGGTGTTATAGCGGTTCTTGTCTATGAGCTCTGAGTCTGTCCCTATACTATCCTCCTAGGAACCGGAGCACCTAAAGGAAACAGACACAGGGAGAACATGCAAACTTACCACATAAAGCCCACATGAACCCGTGACATTTGTTTGAGAATGTAGTGATAATAATTATGCCAAACCACTATCTTTCTACCAGTATTTCAAGCAGGCTACTAGCTGTTACTGCTCCTATATATATTTCTACTATATCCCTCTTTATAACTTTCCCTCTCAGAAACACGTGACCGCCCACATAACGAGCGCGCGTGCGTTGATGGAGATGACTCCGCTGACACCCGCGCGTGAGCACAATGGAGTCAGATTTCTGGTTGCCATGGTGTTACGCTGCATCTTTTTTAGATCGCTATGGAAACACAAAAAAACATGACTGGCACCATGACTCAAGGATCCAATATATCGATAATGTCAACAGAATTTTGAGACAACATCTTGGTCAACTTTTATTTTGAATTGTC